>JAQQSU010000870.1:0-16941 GCA_028627135.1 Pseudochirops cupreus
GAAAATCCATATGAAGCACCAAGGGTTTTTCCAGATGCAGAAAGGCCTCCATTCTTCATAATGTATAGTGTTGCATCAAAGGGGAACCTTAGACCTAGGTTGGGTCTTTTCTCAGGTAAGAAACTTTATACTTTTATACCCTAGGGAGGAAACATGGGATATCTATGGAAACATTATCAAAACCCTACAACTTCAGCAAGTATTTGAAATAGAACAAAGATGCTGACTAATAGAGTCTGAAAGGTCTAGCTTTTGGAATCAAATAGTCTAAAGATTTCAGAACTTGAAGTCACATGGCAAGGAGATTAAAAACCCATTTTGGTAGTGGTAGGATATCAAGTCAAACATAGTCTAAGTTCATTCAGTCTACCACTCAGTGAAAAGGGAAAGGGCCCTTCAAGTTTCTCACTGATAACCTGTCAAATATAGAGAGTGATAAAGGAAGATGCAATACAATAGGAGGAAGCAGACACAGTATAACTTGAAAACTGAAGGCATATCAAATTAATCTTGGGTACGAATGAAAGCTGTCAGATTTTCATCAGTTACTGGACAAAGTAGACTTTTATTTATAATTTCCAGACTATAAATAATGATATAACTTGAGAAAATTCATTTCAGCATAGCTCTTTGACATCTGTCTTGGCATGTATGGACTACAGTTAATAGGCAACAGATAGATTCAAAGTCAATACCTCTAACGAAATTGAACAGCAAATAGGACCATTCCACTGGGAGAAGTATGGATATGGGGCAGCTAGGTGGCACAGTGAATAATAGAGTACTGGCCCTGGAGCCAGGAAGACCTGAGTTCAAATCCAGCCTAAGACACTTGACATGTTCTAGTTGTGACCTTGGGCAAGTCATTAACTCAAACAAACAAACAAACAAAAAGAAGGGATTAAGGGACCAGAGGTCACTACCATCTGATTTAAGGAAAACACCAATTGAGAACAGGTTAGATAACCAGAACCATCTGCTATAACTAAGCCCTGACTACATGTGAATGATGTTTACATTCAATGGAGGCATGCATGAAGGAGGTTCCCAGAGGAGATGTTACATTTAAAAGATATGTGGGGGCTGCTAAGTGGCACAATAGATAGAGCCCCAAACCCAGGAATATTTAAATTCAGATATGGCCTCAGACACTTCCTGAATGAGAGACCCTGGATAAGTCACTTAACCATAGTTTACCTCAGTTTTCTCATCTATTAAAAGGAGATAATAATAGTATCTACCTCCCAGGGAAGGTCTGGGCATCAAATGAAATAATCAAGTACTTAGCACAGTGCCTGACACATAATGAGCACTGCATAAATGCTGGCAATTCATCTTATTATTACTAAAAAATATTTATGCAAAATATTGAACACAATGCATTATAGGGTAAATTAACATATTTTTATTCATGTAGAGGAATCATGATTTCTCATAGTTGGATAGTATTGAAAATACTATGTGTTTTTCATTAACACATGTACTCTATGAAATAAAGACCTTTTAACTTAACATATTTAAGTTTATTATTATTTAACTCAACACTTTCTAAAATATTCTGATTTTCTAGAACTTTCTATGATCTGCCCATAAGAGTTATGTTTACTGTTAGACATAAATTCAAGTTTATGACTTTTTTCCCTAACATTTTTAGTTTTATATTAATAGTAATAGGGAACAGCTTAAGTGAGTTCATTAGTTAGGGCCATATTACGTGTTCACTGGTAACCAACTGTTTGTTTGAAGAGAAGTCCATCTATTTTATTTTCCATCACTTTAGGAAGATAAAACCTGCCCAGATTGCCCCTTCTTTACTCTCTTAGTAGCTACACACAATTCTGATCTTATCTCTGGGCTGCCTAAATTCTGGTATCAATTTAAGCCCAAGTACAAAGACAAAAACCCTCCTAGGCATATCAGAACCTTGCCTCAGAACTAAGGTTGCTGCTGTTATTCTATTTTTTTCTCTTGCCTTCATTTCCTGGTCCTTTAGTTTTATTGCCTTCCCAGCAAGATCTTGATAATTAGATGTGTTACTTGTTTCTGGTCTACCTAGTTTCTTGCTCAAACTTTATCTTGGATCCTAGTATCCATGTAGAACAGCAGTTCTCAACCTGTGGGTCGCAACCCCTTTCGCGGTTGAACGACCCTTTCACAGGGGTCACAGGGGTTGCCTAAGACCATCATAAAACATATATTTCCGATGGTCTTAGGAACTGAGACACCACTCCTCTATCTGTCTCCAGGCGGGTCTGCCCACATGCAGATACACCCACATATGAGTATTAAAGGGTTGCGGGATTAGGAAGGTTGAGAACCACTGAGATAGAACTTAACTTCTGCTTACTGGCTGTCTTCTGATTCACAACTTCATCTTGATTTTTGGCTTATACATGCATAAAGGGGCTTCATATAATTCACTTCCTCATGCTTCGGCACTCCTACTCCCAACTTCTTATTCTATCTATAACCTATAGCCCTAACACTGATATATAACATATAAAATATTATGAGCATAGGCTTCTAAAGCAATTTTGTTGTAATTCTTACACAGAGTCAAATTAGATATTGAATTATATCATTTCATCTAAAATGTCCATCAACACTTGTGGCTAGAAATTATGTTAAAACTACATTACATTAGAAAATGAAAAGTTCCCAGCATGTAGCTGTTGCTCAAAGAGTATAGACTTGTTAAATATACATTCTTCTTGTAAAATTAATATAATGCTTGACCAAAAAAACATAGATTTTAAAAAATGTGTAGAAGGCAAACATATAGATTTTTTTTTACACATGTAGATGTGTCATTCATTGTAGGGATAGTTACAGGATTTGTGATTTCATTGACCTAGAGAACTTTTGACTGAAGAAACTCCATTTACCAATGCTTGTCAGTAACTGGGTAGCATCATTTATTACAGAGATAGTCACTATGATTTCATTGAGGTTGAGGAAACTCCTTCTGCTAATATAGGTCAATAGCTTTTCTACAACTTATGGGTTTAGCGCACTGAGTGGCATCATGACTTGCCCATGGTCACACAGCCAGTACAAATCAGAGGCAGGACAGTGTCCCTCAATGCGTTCCTGGATCTGAGGTCATCTCTCTATTTACTTCGACACTGCTGCTTCTAATATTTATTATAGGTGACCCAAATTCTCCAAATTATGCTATGAAACAAGTTGATACTGATGAAACCTGCTACAGTCAAGAATTCAATTTAGGCTAACTAGGGCATGATCTCTGAGTAGGAAGAGCAGGCAGCAGTCTCTGTGACATGACTTAAAGGGATAACAGGCAAAGAACCCCTACTGTTATTAATTTCATCTTTCCTTGAAGCCTAAATCTATTGAATGTTTTTGGCCCAAGCTATTAAAATGGCAAACATATTGTGTGCCTTCAGGCTAGAATCTCTTGTAAACTAACACCTTAGATATAAATTAATACCATAGAAAAATATAAGTAAAAATAGGTCATTGGACTCTCCTATTCTGGACTCTAGGAGTATGTCCTAAAATAAAAGTGTGCTGTGAAAGAGGAAGAAAAGGGATGAAGATAAGTGCTCGGTAAGGGCATTTTTTTTTACCCCAGAATTTTTTGGGAAGAATAATTGTGATAATATCTTGGGTTTATATTTTCATTACTGGGTTTCCTAGAACTTTGTCTGCATTCATTTAAGAGCTGTATTATTTGTTTAATCTGTCTGTGAACGATAGCAAAACATCTTGCTCTTTATGCTTTAAAAAATTTTTTTGATTGCCACTAAGCCATGTTCTAGATTTTCTGAACTTTTATGTTTTTCTGAGAAATAATGATTTAACAAGGAAAGGACATGAGTCGCTGTGTACTCTGTTGTCTGCACTCTATTGTTCAGTTGTATCTGACTCTTCATGACGCCATTTGGGATTTTCTGGGAAAAATGAGAGAGTGGTTTGCCATCTCCTTCCCCAGCTCATTTTATAGATGAGGAAATTCAGGCAAGTGATTTGCCCATGGTCACACAGCTAGTAAGTGTCTAAGACTGGATTTGAACTCATGAAGATGAGCTTCCTGACTGCAGGTCACTGTACCACCTAATGTGCAACTTTGAGCAATTCACTTAAACATTTGGGGCCATAGTTTTCTCATCTGTAAAATGAGAAGTCTGGACTAATTAATCACTGAGGTCCCTTCCAGTTCTAAACCTGCGATCTTCTTTAAGTAAGTTATAAAGGTTAATATATGAGATTTCCTTTTTCTATCCCACAGCAACACACTGAGTACTACTTTGAAGAATGCTTTACTGTATAGACATATTTTACTGTAATTTGTGTTTTGAAATATAACATGACTAGACTATGAAAAAATAGTCCTTCCCCAGTGGAATTTATTTTTACGGTACCTGTTATCAAAGTATCCAAAAGTTAAAATAGAAAGAAAGATACAATATTGATTTGTAATCAGTTTATAAGAAAGAAGAGAAAAGAGAATACAGTACCTTCTTTCTACTAAATCAACATCAGATGGAATAGAAAAGTACTGTAGAACTCATGAATTTTTATTCAAATGGTTTAAAAATGAAATTTTATTTTTCAATTCATTTCAACAAGCCCACACTATCTACAGCCAGAGAAAGAACTGATACATAGAAGTGTGAATAGAATGATTTTACATATATTTGTGTGTGTGTGTGTGTGTGTGTGTGTGTGTGTGTGTGTGTGTGTGTGTGTGTGTCTGTATAATGGCAGTCATCTCTAGGGTGGGGCAGGGGAAGGGAAGAAAAAAAAGAAAGTTGCAGGATAACTTTATTATATATTTAAAAGGAGTAGCAAGTTGTACCTTATAGATTTACAATTTCATGTGAAATCATCTTTTTTTCTGTTGTATCATATAGAAATACTTGTTTCAATTCTTAAGTTCAGAATTTTTAAGAAGGAAGTAATATAATGGCATTTGCAGTTCCGATCACACACACACACACACACACACACACACACACACACACACACACACACTTCAACAACCATTTCTTATGTGCTTACTAATATACAAAGGACTAATCTGGAAACTGAGGATATTAAGGCAAAAACAAAATAGTCCCTATTCTCAGGGAGCTTATATTTTATGGGAAGGAAATAAGTACACTGATGATAAGTATGTAAACAAAGAAATGGGTGAATAATTAAGCCAACAGATAATGAATACACATTATAAATACAAAGTAATTTCAGGAGACAGAGATGCAGGCACTAAGAATTAGATAAAATCAGTCTCTTGTAGGAAATCTTAAACACCCTTAACTGGCATCTACTGAGAGTCTAAGAAATGTACACTTATTTCTAATTCTGTATCTTCACATGATCTTTAAGATAATTTTCCACGTAGATCTTGTATGTTTAGATTTAAGTTTAAAAGATGACAGACCCTTGTTCTGAAGAACATCTATCCATGATATTAATATGCCCTTAATAAACTTCACATAATCATACAATAATAAATTTGGAAAAAAAAACCCAAGACTTCAGGCAGCTCTGCTTGGTTTGGACTCTGTGGAGCATCATGCCTCCTGTAAGACAAGCTGAACACCAGAAATTTACCAATATGGAGATTGACTCAGTTTTTGATCCTCTATCTACTTCCTCAGTGGCCTCTGCTTTCTCATTGAAAGGCTGGGGGACAGAACATTAAATTCCTTCCTCAGTCTTCCTTTCTAGAGAGCTCAGACTTTCAGAACTTCCTGCTTAGCTCTTTTTCTCATAAGCGACTCTATTTGGTTTTCACTCTATTGAACAGCATATAGCCATAGACGCTCCAAGAGACAAAAAAACAAAAAATAAACAACCAAAAACAACCCTCCCAGTGAAAGCAGAATTGTAAAGCAAAGACTGCCACCTCTGCAACCAGACTGGAGCCTGGCTTGAGACCTCCCCAGACAGAGAAAGGAAATCTTTCTCTTGCTCCGCCCATGGCCTCTCAGCACCGAAACTACATTCAATAGAATCTCAGAATTGTTATAGAGATCATTTAATTGAATTTTTACTTTTAAGCTAATTTTAAAGATGAAGAAACTAAGGCTCAGACAGAACATTACGCTGATAGAGTTTGGCTAATGTCTAATATTGTGCAAGGATTATTTCTTGGTCCTTATAGATAATGCTCCCTTTAACACCTATCACTTCTGCCTTCTCATGTCACAATGTAGTTATTTCACATCCAACTTGATTATTCTGGCCATTAGGTTTTTCTTCCCTCAGTTGTCCTGGAATACACTTATTTTTGCTATGTATTGTCTAGCTCAGAACAATACAACCTGATGGAGACTGATATGACTTTATTTGTAACTTTGCATCCCCAGCACAAAATACAATGCCTTACAGACAGTAGGCACTTGATGAATGCTTATTGAATTGTCAAATTGATTTTTTTTCTTTTAGACAAATCCTTTCCCATTTTTTATGACACACTTCATATTTAAGTGTATTCCCTTGAACTTTCCCCTTGAAAACCTGATGCTAATACCTCATCATGACACAGAGATGACACTGGGTTTTCCAAGACTTTTCCAGTGGATCACAAATTCTTATAGAATCTTCCAAGCCAGAAAGAGTTCAAGTGGAGGACCAGAAATCAAATGTATGTCTTTTCTCAGAATATTAGCCTACTCGAGTTTGAGGAGGTTTGTAAATAGAAATTTGATCACCATGTGATGAAGATATAATCAATTCATGTAGACTGTCTGTGCTAAGAATATGTTTTATTACCATAATAAGATAGTAGAAATAAGTTTGTTGGCTTAACATAATGAACTCCATTTTGTTTTAAGCCTCCATTTTTTGATTGAATTATTTTGAGTAAGTTGTTCTGCTGTAAGTTATTTTTTTTTAATAATAAACACTACTGTGGTATGATGTAGTAAACAACACATATAACTTAAACAAATGGTAAGTATGTGCACACCCTGTGACAGGATAGACACCCAATAGAAAAATATCATAAATAATTATCAGTAATTCATGTAATAATTTACTAATCAAAATATGTAGTAAATGAATTAAAAATGTCATAGCTGAAAACTATAAGAAACCCTCTGGAGGTCCTAGGGTTTACCTTGTACCTAGGTTGTGACTGGTCCCGACTCTTGTTTTCAATTTAGGACTAATTAGGGGAGTGCTAACTGGCAGAGATTTGCCAGCAGGACACTTCAGAAGGAGATACCCAGCCTCCAGCTGGTCCGAACAAAAGCTTACCAGAACCTCTGATGCTGAGGCTGGAGATTTGTTCTTAAAGGACAATATTATTTCTGTGGTTTGCATATTTTGATTAATGAAGTTTATTTACGTGCATTGAGAAGTGTAAGCCTCATAATTGTTTCCATCATAACTAGTTAGCATACATAATAACAAATTCACTATAGAAATGCAGTTTGATATTATGAGGAGGCATTTCAATCCATGTCAGGAGAGCAAGATTTCAAACTGATAAATTCGTGAATCCTTAAAAAGATTTAAATAACAATAATTATTATATACTATAGAATTATATAACATACATAATTATATAATATATATGTAATTATATAATTATTATATAATAATAATGAAACGATTTAAATAACAGTAGCCCCAGTACTCTTCCCATAAAATTTCACCCCATTTTAGTAAAATAATCCCCCCCAATTTTTCAGATCATTTAGAATTCTATCATTTTTTTAATAAAAATAATAATAGCCAATATTATATAGCACTTGATGTTTTACAAAGTACTTCATGTATGTTATCTCGTTTGATCTTCACACGGATGAGGGAACTGAAGCAAACTAGGATTTTCATGCCAAGTTCACACAACTAGGAAGTGTCTGTGGCTGGATTTGCACTCAGGACTTCCTGACTCCAGGTCAGGGTGCTCTCTCCACCATCACTTCTAGCTACTAATTAACGTCTGCCTCATATAATCCATATGTACGAATGGATAGAGCACCATAGCCTGGGTTCGGATCCTGGGCAAACTACTTAACATCTCTCTGCCTTAGTTTCTTCAATTATAATATGGGATTAGTAATAATAACACTACCTCTCAGCATCAGTGTTAGGATCAAATGACATATTTGTAAAGCGTTTAGCACAGTGCCTGCCACATAATAGGCACTTAATAAATATTTCTTCCTTTCCTTCCTTTCCCTCCCTCCAAAATATAGCTCTAGTGTCATCATGTATAGAATCGTAGCCCATATTTTTGCAGTTGCCAGTGCCCTATTTTCAGAAATTACTTTGTACATATTTTGTATTTAGTTTTGCATTAGAAATGATGTCAGGGATTGTTTCATTTCTGTCTTTATATTTATCACAGGGCCTGACACATATTAATGCATAGTAATCTTAGTAATGCTGGTCTTGTTAATAGATTGATAATGAGATAAATGATTATTTTTTCATTATTAATAACCAATTATTAAACCCAGAATTAAGGGTTTTCTTCCCTTTATTTCCTCATTCAAGGACCAGACCTTGAAAAAGGATTCTGGGAAAATGGAAGAGTAGGTCAGATAATCCATCCCCCCCCCATTATTTCAGGTAATTTAGAATTCTATCATTTTCTTACAAAAATAATAATAGCCAATGTTTATACAATACTTGATGTTTTACAAAGTACATCACATATGTTATCTCATGAGATCCTTACTCAGATGAGGGAACTGAAACAAACTAGGATTAAGTCATGCCCAGGTTTTTCCTTCCTGTTTTTTCTTGTTGCTGGTAATATTTTATCATTAAGCTAGGGGTTTTGGAATTTGACTACAATATTCCTATGGGTTTTCCTCAAAGAATCTCTTTCAGGTGGTGATCAGTGGATTTTTTATTATCTATTTCTACTTTCTTCTCTTTCTTTTCTTTATTTCTTTTATTATTCTCTCAAGATCCTTTCTAAAAAAAAATCATAGCTTTCAGGTAGTCCAATTATTGGAACACTATATATCAATGAGCAAAAGAATTGGAGTTCTGGTTGAAAATATAATACCTAGCAAAGTTAAACATAATCCTGAATGAATGTACTGTCCAGACTTTCAGGACTTATCAAAAACAACAACAACAACAACAACAACAAACCTGAACTTAACAGAGGATTTGACATACAAAAACCAAAGAGAAATATAAGGTACATATCAAAGACCAAATACAATGGACTCAAGAAGAACAGGCAATTTACCTTTTATGTACGTAAAATGTATGTCTAAGATTGTTATTAGTAATTGGGTAGTTTGCAGGAAAAATTGGGGTAGACCTGAGTATGAAATGACTTTTAAAAAGTAAAACCATTTAGGAACAGCTAAAAGAGTAATTATTTTATACAAATAACAATAAGAAGCTGACAAGATGGGGGGGGAAGGCTGTTAATTTTGGAAACCTACTTCCATTCAGAATAGATTCAAGAGGGAACAATATGTGTATATATCTGGAAGAGTATAAAAGTCTTCTAAATTCAGAAAGAAATTAAATGCTAAGGGGATAGGCAGAGGGAGAGAATAAGGGAAGGATCTATAGAGGGGAAGGTGAGGGAATACATCAAAGGGGAGGGCATTGAAGGTTGTTTAGACTTATGGAAATGGGAGGATAGAAGAGTGCTACTTGGAGGTGGTGTAGGTTAAGTAATAGGAGGGCAAGGTAACTTGTAGAAGTAAAGTAGGAAATAAGAGATATGCATAAACATAAAAACAAAGATCAGAAATAAAATTTATTAGGAAAAATATATGTCTATATGTATGTGTGTGTGTGTGTGTGTGTGTGTGTGTGTGTGTGTGTGTGTATCCACCCTTAATTGTAGCCTTTGTGAAGAGAGGTGGAAAAAAAGAACAAAGTAAAAAGTGAACAGCAGAAAACAAAAGAAAACTAGCAAGGAAGCAAGGAAAAGATGAACAGCTCTCAATACAACACATAGTATTTATTATACAGGTTTTCTTGAAATGGAAATTTATTGCTATATATTTTGAATTCTCTCTTACATACTGCTGTGCCCATGGCATGTTTTTTTTCTTCTTTTCTTATTTTGTAGTTGTTTCAATATTTAAATTTATGCTTCTTTTTCTTTTCTTTTATTATGTATTTAAGTTTCAGTAATTAAATAAAAAAAGATCCAGACATTGTAGTTTAGCCAGCCTCTGTAGGATGGGATGATGAAATTTCTCCTCAGTCTCAGACCCCACTCAACTGGGAGAGTTTATTTCTGATTAAAGTGTAAGGAAAATCAAATCTAGGTGAATTTCAGCCCTAAAAAGCATTAGGCTCAAGCTCTTGAAACCTCCTCATTATTGTTCAATTTAAGTGGTCTCATGAAGATGGATTCTTTTGTCTGGAATGCTAAAGGCTGAGTCTTATGATCAAGTTAAGTTCTTAGCAGGAGGACTTGAAGACTTTTGTCCCACCTCTTCACTAATATGTCCATCCCCATTTTCACCAATAAGGGATGACCTCTGCTTGTTAGGAGCACCCATTTTTCCAAAGGTATTTAAACATTTCATGATCTCTGTGGCCTTTTGTCTTTGGTCACCACTACCAATTTATTAATTATTTGCTAGCCTGATCAATACATTAATTACTAATTACCTAGAAATGCTCTCTCTCAGGCTTTTCATTCATCTCAATAATCCAAGACCCAAACTCTAGCTTTGAGTTTTTCCATGCCCTGGGTTAATTTGGAATGTTGGGGGTGGGAATTAAAAGGAGAGGAATTTCTCAAAATCCTGTATTCTACTCAAGAATTCCCCTGGGAACATTGAGTTATAGATGTCTTTTTGTTGTTGTTTGTTTGCTTTTGAGACTTGATTTCATTATCTCACCCAAGCTCATGGGTCAGTCCTACTGTTGAATGCCACAGGAGCATTTGCCCTGTCCTGTTTCCAGCCTGGAGTGGTTTGTTCCTTACGTTGTGGCTCTCCCTTCTCAGGTACTAATCATACTGGTGCCAGACTTAGTGTGCAAATGTGCTTGGCTTACTAAAATGAAGCTCAGAGATCTACCAGTCTCATTTTTCCTATTACTAGGGATTACAGGAGTGAACAGTTCTACACACCTATGGTACTACACTGCGATTTAGGCCTTCCAAAAGGGAATTACGAAAAAAAGTCTTAAAATTTGGAGATATATATTGCTTTCCATGGCACATATTCAAGTTTTACTCTTTCAAAATTCCAGATTAATTTATATAAAAACCATTCATACCCTAACGAAAACCAATATTCTTAGTATAAGATTTTTAAAATGACCAATGATCATGAAACATAGAAAATGTAAATTTAAAATAACATTTTGGAAAGAGGGGAAATAAATTAGGAAAATGCTTATTTTTTTATTGAATAGCTAGAAATCCCATCATCCTAATATCAAGAATTACAAAATATAGTAAGTGGGAAACTATTACAAATCTCACTAAAGGATTAATCTTTCATTACAGTCTAAAATAAATAGAAATCATTGCTTATTAATTTGATGATAATTTAAAAGATTATTCTGACACATTAACAAACCTTTCCACCTTTATCTTTGTTACTTGAGATTAGTGGGTTTAAAGGAAATTTAAAATTAAAATGAAATATTAAGGAAGACATTTGGTTTTGAATCTGTAATTAAAACATATTAAAATCATTCAACAAGTGCTTCATGTGGCATAATGTTAGCAGATGGGACACCACGAGAGGCAGGTGCTTCTCTAGTGTATTATAATCCTCACTTGTGAATCAAAGCACCTCAGCAAAGTAATCATTGTCATTGTCATCAGTGTCATTATCATCATCAACACCAACCACCACTCAGAACAGAAAACATTCAGGGAGTAATTAACATGTAGAATGCAATTTCTGGACAATTCTCCCATAGAGAAAAAGAATCATAATACACTGTTCCTGCCCTCAAAAGTCTTACTATCCATTTGACTACACAGGGTATATACATAAAAAGCAAAACAATGCCAAATAATATATTTGAGTGTCAATTTAGTGTTATAAGTGATAAATAAGTGCTTCAAGCGTAGTTAGGTAGTACAGTGGATAGATGCGGTACTGGGCCTGAAGTCAGGAAGACTTATTTTCCTGAGTTCAAATCTGGCCTCAGATACTCAGTAACTATGTGACCCAAAGCAACTTTAACCCTGTTTGCCTCAGTTTCCTCATCTGTAAAATGAGTTGAAGAAGGAAAAGATACAACACTCCAGTATCTTTGCCAAGAAAACCCCGTGAAGGGTCATTAAGAATTGGATCAACTAAAAAAGACTGAACAACAATAAACAGGATTTCAAAAGAAATGATGTCTGAGGGCTGAAATAATTAGGGAAAGATTTGTGGAAGATATAAGATTGGAGTTGAGAAAGGTTTGGATTTAAAGGAGACAATAGAAGAAGGACTATTCAGGGCAAAGATAAAAAAAATGAAAAAGCAGAAATTTGAAGAGATAACCAGTTTACTTACTGTGGAGGATTTATTTAGGGAAGTAGGTGACTCCATTGTATTGAATAATAGGAATTTGCATTGTATCTTATAGACAATGAGGAATCATTTAAAGTTTTAGGGCAATAAAGTGACAGGCAAAGAAGGATTTTAGGAATGTTAATCTGAAAGTGGGTGTGTAGATTAACTGGATGAAACTAGTTATTGGTACATAAAAGAAGTTCAGACATGAAATTGACTGGAGCCTAAACTAGGTGGGAGCAGTGGGAAGAGGAAGGATGGGATGAATATAGGAGGCATAACAAATTTAATGTATAACACATTCCAAGAGTACATGTATTTTATAACCATCTCAGTAGACCTTATCAATGGGTCATCAGCTGCTGGCCTACCTTCTAGACAAGGGCCTCTCTAATTCCTTAAACAGATGTCCAAATCTATTGCTAGACCTATATTTAAATGCTTTCCATCTTGGTAGTTGTCAGAACCTGTGTTCTTTGAGAATTCAGGGTCATTTCTCCATAAGATTAAAGATCTAGAGCTGGAAGAGACACCTTAGGGCTCATCTAGTCAAACCTCCTCATTTTTATGGATAAAGAAATTGAGGTACAGAGAGAAGTGGCTTCCCCAAGGTAGGATCTGAACTGAGGTATTTTGATGCCAAATCCACTACTCTTTGCACTACACAATACTCTGTTATGAGACATTAGAACTCTGTAACCTTAAGAATTAGTAATTTCTTCTCTCTAGGTCTGTTTCTATGTAAAATTATGTTATCTAGGATTCCTTCCAATTTTAAAGCTAATATTCAACAGGTTATATAATGATAATCATTTAATATCAATTTAATAACCTCAATAAGGGCAGGGTCTGAACTAATCAACCAGAAGAACTTGGTCCTAACAGCTTCTTTGTTCTCTGAGTAAACCCATAGAACACCTCTTCCTATGTTAGCAAATCCAGATGAGGCTGACTTAATGACCCTTAACCTGAGGCACTAACTTGAGTAATAGAACTTTTTCTTATCTTAATATTTTTTTGGACATATACTATGTCATGGCATATTAATGATAAAGAAAACACAGATATCTTGAGTAATAATTTCAATTGACCCTTTGTCAGCTTCTTATTTTATTGTATTTACTGCCTGTCCAATTAAGAAAATTCCTTTTGAAGCGGTGCTGAATGGCCTTTGTAATATATTTTGGGATGATTTTTGTGGCATAGTTGTAACTTCGGTCTTTTGTATGATCAGTTTATAAAATCAATTTAACTCTGTTCCTTCCCTCCCTCCCAGCTATAAAACATTAACTCTGTTCCTTCCCTCCCCCCAGCTGTACTGTGCCTTCCCTGCCCCCAAGCTAGAGGCATTTCCTCTGAAACCATTAACTAATCTTTTCAAGGTACTACCTCCTTTTGTTCTAGTAAACAAAACTCATCTATTTGCAAATCTGGATGGGTACATCTCATTTAATTTGACCTCAAATCTGACCGCTGGTTGACTTTATGACATTTCAAAGCAAAAACCACACCTCCAAGCCCTGGTATCCTGCTGTTTGTCCCAGTGAATTATGGGTAAAACGCATTCGCAGTTGATGTGAAGGGTGAGTGTTCCTTTAAGTATTAACCACTCCCTGGTCCCTCCCTAACTCCACCTTTGTACCCCTAATTAGCCTTATGAACTTATGATTGACAGTCTTAGGTCTTAAAAGACTGTGTTTCTACTTCCTGCTCTTTGCAGGTAGGCTTGTCTAGCCGGTCGTCTCTCTAGACCCCTGCCTGCTGCAGAGTGTCACACTTTCAGGCTTTCCTTGACCCCCAACCCTCCCCCTTGCACCTTGTGAGACCTTGTGTAACAATAAACTTTTATAAATCTGCCAAAGGACAGCTGAGCCTGTAATTCTCTTCAGATGCCAAATCTAGAAAGGATTTCTCATTAGAAATCCCCCAAACTTATACCTCATCACTTTCTCATACAATGATTAAACATTTATGGAGATCATAAATTTGAGTGACACAGTCACCATGAATTGGGATGGTTCTAAAATGTATTTTAGCTTTCTCATTCTTTTGTTCAGGCAATCAGAACTTAGGTTCTGGCTCTGTGCAGCATGAATCTGCTAGCTTTAAGGGAATAAATGATATAATTGTGTATCACCTAGCCTGTTTGTCTCCTTTAACCAAACCTTCAGGTTAACAATAACTTGAGTTGAGGATGGGAAATCATCAAATTGACAAAATTCTCTGACTAGATGAGAAGGGAGAGAGGGAGAGGAATCTTAATTTTCCAGCAAGAATGACATATTGTACTATATATTTAAATACCATGCATTATACTATTTATGTATTATGTATTTAAACCAGGCCCCTTCTGTCCCTCCCTGGCATGCTATTTCTTTCTGCTGCATGATATCCCAAATTGAAATTCTCTTGCTTTGATTAAAGACCACTGATGTTGCTACTTTGGAAGACTTATTTATTTCAGGTTGATAGAATACACACATTTTTTTTTATAACTAAGTGTACTAAAACTTTTAATTCTAGTTAATATCTAAAAAGTTTGAATTTTTGGAATTTTTTTTAAAAAGGCATTTTTTTTTCCTTTTCCAATAAATGCAACACAAAAGCAAATGGCTAAGAAATGCCAAGTAAAAATCTTGCCAGATCTATTTAGATGACTGGATAAGGTCAGATGAAATTAGCACATTGTTTGCATATAAATAGATGGTGATTAAGGCACTGTTTAAGTGCTAAACTACTTTATAATAATTTGTTATCTTAAGTAGGTTAAACATACCCTCTAGTCATTTATTCAATTCATCTACTTAGCTAACCTTTTCCTTCTAGATTAAGGCTAAAATAAACTTTAGTTTAGCCTTTTATTGTTTAATTTGCATTATCGTAAATCCTGAAGAAAAGGGATTTTTCAATTAATAGTGTAGAATTAATGTGAATTGTTGAAAATTCATAGATTTTAGAAATATTTTAATAAAATGAATACAGAAAAATGTTGTGGAAAGGAAATTTTGTTTTATTTGCTATGACAATAATTTAGAAAGCTGAAGGGGAAGGCAGCTGTATAAGTATAATGGCAAGCAATTGTTTCAGCTATTTAATTATTTGGCATCTTGTTTCAGTTCAAGTTTCTTTTCAGCCTTGTCCATGATTATATCAACTCTATGTTAAGAAACAGAACTTATGAAACCTGGAGTGGCAAGGACTTGCCAAAGACAGGAACTTGAAGGACTTAAGAGGTGGCTGGAACAGAGAGGAACTAATGACCAGATAAAAAGCTGAGCACAAGCTGGGAGAGAGCAGAAGTGAGAAGGCAACACTTGTGGTGGCAGAGTTGAGAAGGAGAAAACTTGTGGTATCCTGGCACTCTGTTTGTCTTTTCTGTCTGGGTTGATTTGTGTTTGTAATACTTTGTACAGAAGCCCTGGGACCTTATTGGAAGCCCTGAAAAGAAGATTTTCTTGTTGTCTCTTTACAGAAGTGCTGGAGGAGGATTTCCGAGGTCCTGGGACTATACTGACAATTTGTGTTGAGTTCTCAGACTTTGTGGGTCTGTGTTGATTTCACAGACAGAAAGTGAATTGATGATGGTGTCAGCAATGTGCATGAGTGTTGTTTTGTCTCTGTTAAGCTTTGTTTTCCCAGAAAGAGGACTTGAGGTGGACTGGATACTGTGAACTTCAATGTGGAATGGGAAGTGGATGAGGAAATGGATGAGGAGCTGAGAATTGCCTACCTTTGAATCCAGGTGACAGTTGGGTAGATTCAGGCAGGAGCTGGACCCATGGAAAAGGAACCATGGAATTTGGGAGCCAGCCTTGAGTCAAGATGAAAAGACCTTTTGTTGGGTCCTTAGTGTTGACTGAGAAGATCATGATTTACTGTGGCCTAGGGGTGGGAGAACTTGATACTCTGTACCTTGTACCTCTTAAGGATGATTGGAAACTAATCTCCAATCAGGAAGAAAGAAGAGTATTTGACTGAGAGATTAAGACAATGTGACCTAGGGGTGGAGAACTTTGACCTTTGTACTCTGTGTCCCTTAAAGAGGCTTGCTCCTAAGGATGATTGAGTTAAGGACTTATTGAATATATTTTGCTTAAAACTATGTGGCCACTTTATTGATAAGTTGTTATGTTATAATATTGTGAATGCTGTACTTTGGTCTCTGTGAATGTTTTGCTTTAGTTTACTACTGAATAAGTAGAGAGTTCACTATACTATGTGACCAGAACCTTAAAGCTGTTCACAGCAGCAGTCCCCTGGAAAGCTGCTCGTGCTTGGATTTACAATAAGAAATGGTAGTGGTGAGGGGGCGGAGCCAAGATGGCGGCGTAGAAGCAGCAACATATCGCAGCTCTCACATAGCCACCCCAAAATACCCATAAAATAGGACTCTAAACCAATCCTGGAACTCCAAAACGCACACAAAGATACTTCCCACTAAAGTCAGCTCGGCTACAAGGAACCATATCAGCACTGCGAACCGAAACCAGCCTGGCCTGAAGCC
>JAQQSU010008700.1:0-12879 GCA_028627135.1 Pseudochirops cupreus
CAGGGTGGAGGGGTGGGCTGATGAATGTCCACATTTCTGTTGAGGGACAGGGACAGGGTGGAGAGTGATTGGGGGGGCAGGATAGGAAAAAGGGACATGTAATCAGATTCTCACAGTGTGCTCACTATGGAGAGGTTCTGTGTAATTTCACATGTTCAGCTAGTTTTTGATTGCTTGTCCTTCCAGTGGGGGTGGGTAATGAGGGAGGAAGAGAAAGAATCTGGAATCTAAAGTTCCATAATCAAATGTTATAAATATATATCTATATTTATATCTATCTATCTATCTATATGCTATTATTATTATTATTATTATTATTAACTACATCCAACTGGAACTTGAGATACACAGGCACTGTGGTTGGGAGATCCATCCTGCCCTACCGAAAAGTCAGAGGGGTGAGAGGGAAAGACATAGGAGAGAATAGACTGGGGAGGGGGGATACACTGGGATGGCTGTTTTGGGGTGGAGGGTAGGGGAAAGATGGGGAGAAAATATGTAACTCAAAATCTTGTGGAAATGAATGATGCAAACTAAAATAAAATTTAAAAAACAATAAAAATTAAAATTTAAAAAGAGAAAAAAAATAAAGCCCACTGAGTGAAGTGAGCAGAAGCAGGAGAACATTGTACATAGTAATAGCCGCATTGTGTGATGACTAACTTTTATACACTTAGCTCTTCTCAGCAATGCAAAAGACCTCAAACAACTCCCAAAGGCTCATGATGGAAAATGTTATTCACATCCAGAAAAATAAACGTGGAGTCTGAATGCAGATTGAAGCATATTATTTGCTTTCTCACTCTCTCTTTCTCTCTCTTTGTTTCTTCTTTCTCGTGGTTTCTCCCATTGGTTCTAATTCTTCTTTACAACATGAGTAATGTGAAAATAGATTTAATATAAATGTATATGTAGAGCCTATATTAAATTACAAGCCTTTTTGAAGTTGTAGAGGAGAGAGATGGAGAAAAATTTGTGACTCAAAATCTTATGGAAGTGAATGTTGAAAACTAAAAATAAATACGTATTTTTTAAAAGCCCAGGAACATTAAGGGAATTGCCCAAGATCAAAAGGCAGGAGGTAAAAGAACTATTTGTCAAATTCACTTCCTCTGACTCCAGATCTTGGGTTATTTCCACTACACTACATGATACTATAGTACACTACAATAGTATACAACCCAACATAACACAGTGTAATACACCCAGAGCTTTAAGCAGCTGTTTTTGTGTTTAGGTGTATTGGCATAAAAACACACCAAGGCCAGTGGCACAAAATCCTCCTTTATTTCATTTGGCTACTAGGGGAGTGCAGCAAAGGAAAGAACAGTGGAAACCTCAGATCACCACTGCAAGGCCACTGCTGAGGAGGCTGTCATCAGCACACTGGGGAAGTTGGATGGAGCCTACACAGCTAGAAGTTTAGCTGGAGTATGGTTGCTGAGGGGATACAAAGCTAATAGCTTTTCATTTTAATGGATTCTTGCTAATAAGATTTTGAGCTCAGCTGTTCCTAAACTGACAAAGGGCTAAAATGTTTTAGCACCTTTCCAAACCAGCCGTTTTGAACAAAACCCCATCTGTCTTGCCCTTCTTATGCTTCCAATTACACTGACTTCAGAAAATTCAAAACCACACAAGTGGTTAAAAATTAGACATTTTAGTCAATTTTCTGCAGCTGTAGAGATTGATATATTGATGATGGTTCTGGATTTCATATGATTCATAATATTATCAAATCACAAAGTTGAAAGAGAACTTGGAATACATTTAATTTACTGCCCATTCTATGAAGGAAGGGCTCTAACAACTATTCTAATACGTGGTCATTCAACATCTGTTTCAGTATTTCCAGTGATGTGAAATTCATGAGTTCATGGGATAGCTCATTCCGTCTGAGGAGCAGCTCTGTTAAAAAAAGTTCTTCCCTAAATTGAGCTGAAATCTGTCCTGCGTGTTTGTTCTTTAGTGGTTTCAGTCACATTAGGCTCCTCTTGACTGCATTTGTGTGGTTTTCTTGGCAAAGATATTGGAGTGGTTTGCCATTTCCTTCTCCAGCTCATTTTACAGATAAAGAAACTGAGGCAAACATAGTTAAATGACTTACCCAGAATCACACAGTCAGGATGTGTCTGGTACAAGATTTGAACTTGGGTCCTCTTGTCTCCAGGCTCAGAGCTCTATTCAATGCACCTCATTGCTTCCCCATGTGACATGTATTCATTTACTACAGCTATACCCTCTGGTGCTACACACTTCAAGGCTAATCCTTCTTCCGGAAGAGAATTATCAAATGTTTGGAGATCATGTCTCTTTGAATACCTTCTAGGTAAGATGAGATAGGCATTAATACTGCCAGTCTTCATAACATTGAAAAAAAAGTCCATTTTCAGTTCTACTCTCCATGAAGTACAGAAAAATATTAATATTTTCAGTCTTCCCAATATTCTTCTATAAAATTATTACTGTTTCTTTGTCTATGTGATCTGGGTTTTTTTTTTTGCATTCTGATATGAATTTTAATATGTGATGAATTTGGACAATTAATTATTTTAAGATCGGGATGTCTCAATTTATATGTAAGCTATTATTTACTTGACACAGATTTTACTTTATAACAATATTATTCTAATGAATCTATTCCAACGACTAAGGTCACCTGTGTTGAGAGCACTTGGTGCTATTAGGAATTCTCTTTGTGGTCTCATGTATCAAGAGGCACCACTCCTCTAAGATGACAGCAGAAAGTCTTGACATTAATGCAAAATGAAAATATATTACCTTTTACTTTTTTAGGAGGTTTTATATATATATTTATATATATATATGTGTGTGTGTGTGTGTGTATACACATACATACACACAAAATATACATACACACATACACATAAAATTGACAAAATGTTTCTATAGTCTTCCAGACTCTAGAATGCATTGTAGGTTGCAATGTCCTATTTAAAGGCCTCTAGATGAGTCTGAAAAACTAAAGTCTCTGGGGCCATTTCTGGTATACAAGTAGCTCATGTGCTTTTGTTTCACAAGATACCAAGGGACTTTCCTTCAGACAAGAATCTTTCTAGCTTTACCATTTGTCAGCCTGTTTCACTCTTTAAAAAAATGTATAAACCAGATGGCGGAAATACAGATTACTCTGTTTGGGAAACCCAGGTTATAAATATGAACATGTTGGGAAAAGGGCAAAAAGCTGAGGTGAAACAGCTGAACCACTTGACATGCTGGCTCCCGATCTTCACCATTTATAAGCCAGTAAGACACTAAGAGAGGCAGATCCTTTTTTAAAATTTCTTTGTCAGCGACAATGAAAGGGTATTTTGGATTAACATTGGGTAGGAGCTATTTGTGACCTTACAAATTATCTAGTCCTATCCCTTCATAATACAGGTAAGAAATTAAGGCTCTAGGGCTGAGCAAGAATTGGAATGTGTGTGTTTGTGTTTGTGTGTGTGTGTGTGTGTGTGTGTATAAACTCATTTCCCTGTTGGAATATAAGATCCTTGAAGGCAGTGATTGCTTCATTCTTTAAAACATTGGTACCTAGCTAATGCTTAGATTTATAACACTATTACTATGTGCCTGGCACATAGTAGGTGATTAATAAACTATTATTTATTAATCCATTGATTGATGTTCCTAAAAAAATATCAGGATAAATCTAATAATATGAAATTTAATAGGGAGAAATGTAAACCTTTAGATTAAAAAAATCAAACTCACAAGTGCAAGATAGGGGAAAGGAAAGACAGGAATTCATTTTATTAATGAATATTAGTGGACTGCGAACTCATTGGTTGTTAATAGTGTAACATGATGCTCAAGAAAGCAAGTACAATTTTACATTGCATTATGTTATCACATGGTCCCGGTTTATGAATATGATAGTCTCATTGTACTCAGCCCTTATTAGAGAACACCTATGGTCTCTTCCTGCTGCCACATTTCTGGAAGGATATTTTAAAATAGAACAACCAGCATACTGAATTTGTTAAAAATGATGATTGGTTAAAGAAATTAGAAATATTTTCCCAAGAAAGAGAAGATTTGGGGTGGGGGTGGCCAATGACATTTTTCTTTAAGTTTTGTCTCATGGAAAAGAGACCTTGACCTACTTAACACAAGAAGACAGAATTACAGGCAACAAATAGGGGATGCAAAGGGACAAATTTAGATTAAATACAGAGTAACAATTTGCTACCAATGAGAGGCATACAAAAGTGAAATGAGTTTCAATCTACAAACAAAAGGTACAAACTAACCAGGTTTGTTGTTATAAGAAAGGATTCTGACTCAGTTACATGTTGGACTAAATTGTCTCTGAGATATTCTTCTAATTCTTAGATTCTATAATTCTCCATTTTAAGGGGGTAAAGTCTCAATGGGATTTAAACCCAGGCTCAGAAATGTCCAAGCCATACAGCTTTGATTCTTCTTCAATGAATCATGTCCTAGCAGATGATATTCCCACTTGGTTCCACCAACAGCAAGTGAAGATCAGAGGTGGATGGGTGAGATAGAACTTATCCACTGAGTCATGGCCCAGGATCAAATAAAACATCCAGTAAGGGAGGGAGTAGAAAAAAGATATGTTACTGGCTTTGTCAGAGGCAGCGGGTCAGTCAATCAATAAGCATTTGTTCTGTACCTGCTATGTCCCAGGCATAACAGCCCAGCGAATAGAGCATTGGACCTGGAGTCAGGAAGACCTCCTCTTAGACATTTACTAGACATTTGCCCTCACCTTGGGCAAATCGTTTCACCTCTGCCTCATTTTCTTCATCTATAAGATGGATATAATAATAGGATCTACCTCATAGGATTGTTATGAGGCTCATATGAGATAATATTGAGAGACAAACAGACAGACAGAGGTAGAGAGACAGTGGGAAACAGAGAGACAGGCAGACAGATACAGAGAGGGAGAGAAAGAGAGAGGAAGAGAGAGAGAGAGAGAGAGAGAGAGAGAGAGAGAGAGAGAGAGAGAGAGAGAGAGAGAGAGGGATTCTCACCGGCTGTCCTATCCCTTCATAATACAGGTAAGAAATTAAGGCTCTAGGGCTGAGCAAGAATTTGAATGTGTATGTGTGTGTGTGTGTGTGTGTGTGTGTGTGTGTGTGTGTGTGTGTGTGTGTATAAACTCATTTCCCTGTTGGAATATAAGATCCTTGAAGGCAGTGATGACTTCATGATGTGACTCATGATGACTACCTGTGTTGACCTTGGGTAAATTATTGATTGCTCTGGATTACAATTTTGTGACATAAAATTTTGGAGTAGAACTAAAAGACTCTGAGTCCCCTTCCAGCTCCAGATCTATGATCCTAAATGATTGAAACATAACATAATGTTCTGGCTATAGGAAACAATTAACTGTGAAGATCCGGATACCATATTATAGGGATGAAAGAATATATTTTCTCAGACTTCATCATGGCTTTGGGTTTTAGAGCCAAATGCAAGTCTTGCTGTGTCTGAGATCTGTTTATTGTTATGAGTCTGGCTCTCCCTTTGTAGCTCATTTCTTCCTGTGTTCTCTCATAGAATTGAGATATGCTGGAGGACTCCCAAAGGGCAGAGTGTTTTTCCAGAGAGGGCCTCTATCTTTGGAAATCTTTCCCTCCTACTCTGACAGATGGAGGACAGTATAAGGCAAGAGTCCCAGTTCTTTAGTCTGGCTTCACCTGAGCAAAAAAAAGGCTTTTTTTTTTTTTAAAGCATCAAAGGCTAGATTTTGTGCTTATGTCCATGTCCTCACAAAATTCCACAAAGCCTCCAGTTTTGCCAGTATGAATCAATGATTCCAAATGAAGACAGAGAACATAAGAATCCAGAATTTTTAAAAACGAATCACTTTATCGATGATCTCTACTGGGATTTCCTCAATAGTCACATTCTAGCAGGAAAATAGTTAAGTCAGCTGCACAGCAATTTGCATACAATTTGCATTCACATAAGTAAACTGTGAGTTCTATTCACAGACAATTCTCAAGTGGAAGTTTTATTATTATTTCCCTAGAGGTATTTTTTCTCTTCTCTGCATCTTCTCACACACTGTCATTTGCCTGGATGCCCCTTCACCAGCACTGCATGATCAAGGAAGGAGAGGCATGGAGCCAGAGCAAGCATGAGCTGGGACAGTGAGCACCGTGAGAAATCACTTTCCAAGAGAAAGTTTGTAGGAAATTTGTCTAAATAAACAAAAATGGGGATCATTCCCAATGTTCTATTCATTTAAAAAGATGGAGGATTTTTATTCTGTAAACAATTCTGGCAAAGATTTTAATGAATTAGCTATATATAACTTAAAAGGATGCTAGTAAACCACTCAGTTTCTCTACTTATGTAACACTTCAAAGCAAATTCTTGTTCCTAGAAGCTATCAGAAAAAAGACTTCAAGATATTAGGGTGTAAGCTGGTTAGGGGAAAAGTGCAAATTTATTTTTCAAAGTTTCTTAATTAGTTTTAAATTATGGAAAAAATTTATTGAAATAAATGAGATTTTGTTGTTGTGATGATGTTATTACCTGTTGAATTACTTTACATTCATGACTCAGCCTCAAAAAGAATTGAAGGAAGAAGAAATAATGGTATTAAATTATTTCAAAATGCTTGAAAACAATCTAGAAAACAGTGTTAAAACATTTATTATCTAGTGAGCTATCTATCATTCCATAAATTGCTCGGTCCTAAGGTTCCTAGGCATGGTGCGGTTTGGCCAATGATTTCATGAGGAAAAAAATTCTTTTAATAGCCAGATTTATTTATTGTTTATCTCTGGGAATTAGGATAGATATAGTCATGCTCAATTTTAGGAAATCATTGTCTCATTTATGAGATAGCCATAGACACTTCTGAGCTTGCCATAGAAAATTTGTTAGAGTATCCTTACATCCTTTTGTTGTGAAGCTTAACCAGCCTAGAAAAATCCCAATGATACTATAAAAATCATTGAGCATTTATTATTATAAATGACACCTTTTGATATAGGTATTGAGGGGAATATAAGTAAATACCTTGGTGGCCCTTCTTACCAAAGCTAATCCCATCTACCTATCTGCCTTTATTCCCTCCAACAATTTCCTCTTAATGTAATATTCAGCCCCTCCCTGTTTGTTCTTTCCTATCTGCAAACATGACCATGTTTTCTTCATTTGTAAATAAAACACAAACATAAAAAAATTGACTTGAACCAAATGTCTTCTCAAGGCATTATCCTATATGTTGCCTTTGACCTCTAGTAAAAAAGCAGTCTAAGTCACTTTGTTCATTTTTTCTCTTCCTATTTAATAAAACCTTTGCAATCTGACTTCTCAAGTCACTACTCATCTGAAATTGATCTTCTCAAGGTTGCCAATAATCTCTCAATTGCTAAATTAGATGCTAGGTCTCAGAGAAATACAAACTCAAGCAAATCACATTCTTTTCTATAAGTTAGAGAAACAAATAATGATGATACCAAGAAGAATGTGATACCCACAAAGGAGAGATAGAGGCAAAGCACTATGATAAATTTGTGTTCTAATCAAGGAGGGTACTGCCTCCATCAATGTAGATTGCAAATCATCAGTCCTGTTTATTTTTGTGTTAGCCATCTGTATTTTCTCCTGTCAGTCTTATATATATGAGGTCCATCTAATGAACAAGAAGCCTTCCTCTACTTTTCTTCACACAGTATGTACATCAGTTATTTTTTGCTTTCAACCTCTCATCACATGACTTGCCTACCTTTTTCTATTGTTGTTTTCTTCTTCTTCTATTCTTCTTCTTCTTCTATTCTTCTTCTTCTTTTCTTCTTCTTCTTCTTCTCCTTCTTCTTCTTCTTCTCCTTCTTCTTCTTCTTCCTTTTCTTCTTCTTCTTCTTCTTCTTCTTCTTCTTCTTCTTCTTCTTCTTCTTCTTCCTCTTCTTCTTCTTCTTCTTCTGTCTTTATGACATCTCTTATGCCATTCCCTTTGCACAGTTCTTGGTTTATAAGGTGTGGCAGCCTATTTATACATACCATGCACCTTTCAGACAATATTTTGGGACCAGAGAGAACACTTTCAGCTTGCGGAATCAGGGAAGGTTTCATGGAGGAAGTAGTAGAATTGGACACTGAAGGAAGAAAAGGATATTAACAGTAGAGTGAGTGCTTTGATGGTATGGGAGTTGGCCTATGCAATTATAAGAATGGAAATATATGAGACTGAGGAACAGGTAATAATTTAGTTTGGAAGGAACATATGTGAAGGTGAGTAGAGTGAAATAAGAATGGAAAAGTATGACAGGTCCAGACTGTGGAGGCCTTTAAATGCTAAGTAGATAGTTATCTTTAGGCAATAAGGAGCCACTGAAAGATTTTGGTAAAGAAATAACATATTAATAATAATTGTTCACATTTTTATGGTGCCTTAAAGTGAAGGATTCATTTCCTCCCAAGCCTGTGAAGTATAACACATCTGTACTATAACGCTTGTTTTCTCAAACTCAGCTTCAAATGGAACTGTGATTTCATAGATATACATATTTCTTCCAATGATTCACGTTATAACCAATACGTGACTGCCCGTCCTTTGCAACTATTGCTCATGTCCTTCCAGAAGTTCATTACAAGGGAGCCATCTAACAAACAAGAGACTCATTCACTTCCTCTTGAAACTTAGAGGGTGCCAATGGCATAGGATGATTAGTTACATAAACATCAAAGCAAGAATTTGAACCCAGGTGTCCTAATGTCAGGTCTAGCACTTATTGTTTCCACTCTGCCACCCCACCATTTGTGAACTAATCTGTGTCTTTTATGATCATATGTACACATTAATGAAATTATCTTGGTAGCCACTCACTTAGAAAGAAGAGAAACTGAAGGCATGGAGACCAGTATTGGAAAAATTATATCTTTTGCAATAACCTTAGTAGAAAGGGATGAATGTCTGAATTGAGTAGTGGTCATGTGAATGAAGGATGACAGAAGAAAACAGAAGGTATTTCTGAGGCAGAAATTCATAAGCATGCAACCAACTGGATGTTGGAGGTGAGGCAGAAAAAAAATGAGCTAAAGATGACTGAGATTTCAAGCCCAGGTGATCAGGATGATGGTGGTGAGATTAACAGAAACAACTACAAAAACTACCACCCATATTCAAATATACTTTTTTCACAATAGGCTCATGAGGAAGATATTCTAATTATTTTTATTCCAATGTTATAGTTGGAGAAATTGACATTTTAAAAGATTAAATGACTTGTTCAATCTTAAGTAACTAGTATTGAAGTCAGGATTAAAACCTAGGTCTTTCCTGACTCCAGATTTATAACTGTTTCCACTAATCCAGTCTTCCACTGGGAAAGAGGGAAATTTAACAGGAAGAAGATGGGTTCAGTTTGGGACATGATAAGTGTGTTGTGTCAACAAGTCATTCAGGTAGTAATATTCAACAAACAATTGAAAACGTAAGACTAAAGCTAAAGAGAAAGATCAGGGCTGAATGTGCAGGCATGTACATGTATGTATGTACAGATGTGACCATTGAAGCCCCAAGAGTAGCTGAGATTGCCAAGGGTGAGAGAGTAACAAGAAAAGAGAAGGTTGAAGGCAGTGCTGTGGAATACACCTACATCTAAAAGGAAGATAGAAGGAGTAATGAGATTAGAAGGAGGCCTGGAAGTAAGTTTTGTCATGGAGCCCAAGGGAAGAGTCTATTGAAAAGAGGGAGTGATTAACTGTATCAAAAGCCATGAAAATGTTAAGATCAAAGGTCAAGCTTGGCCAAGGAAAGGTCGTTGTATAAAAAAGAGGTACCATGGTCCAGGGAAAAGAGTGTGGAACTTCATGTTCCTTCCACAGCTTGAATTTCAATTCTTTCTCTCTTACTTATTACCTGATGACCTTGGCAAAGTCACTTCAACTTTTTGGGCCATGATTTTGTTATTTGAAAGGATGATGTACTAGACAACTGTAAGTCCCTCCCAGGTCTAAATCCACAGGATTTAGATAAGTGGGTGTCATTCCCATTTTACAGATGTGATAGACTTCAGAGGAGCAAGCTATAGAAAGTGGGGCTGTCTTTTGGAAGGTTGCTTGCCTTTTTTTTTTCCCCCATGTAAAACATTTCACAGCTTGTCTCATTACAGCATTTGTAAAAACACTGTCTGAAAGCAGTGGTGCATAAATGAATTATTTAAGTTTTGCAGCAAATCGCCCTGATCTTGTGTGCAGTGCCTTAATGCACTCTAAGTGAGCCCAGGGAGGCAAATGATAGCAGGGAAGGGGCGGAATGTAAACCAAGTTTTATTAGCCACAAAAAGCCACACTATAACATTTATTAAGTATCAGAGACAGTGTGTTTAAATAAGTTTGATTCCCTGAATAATCGCCAACATTCGAGCTATCTTCCCTCATCTGAGCGCTTCCTTGTCAAAAACATTTATTTTCTTGTCACTTCTGCTAATATAATGGGCTCTTGGGGTTTTGTGAGGGTTTCTTAGCAAATTGTGATTTCCAACAAATTACTGTGTGTCACCCACTGACTACAGCCTTAATAGCTTTGAGGGGGGAGAAAGAAAAGGAAAACCCCGCATACCACCAAGGGAAAGTACATCATCATTACTAGTGGCTTCTTACCTATAGCCCATTTAGGGACTTCAGCTGCCCTAGGTAAATGGACAAATAACCCCTCCCTCTAGATCACAGTCATTCATCTCAGCAGTAAACAGTCAATCAACAGACCATTACCCTCTAATGTCGGTCTGGCCTGAAGCTAGTGCTTCTTTGTTGATGGGGTCAAGCCACCCCCTATAACTGAAGAGCTCTTGCTACATTTACCAGTGCTTCCACTTTTTTTAAGCAATGTAAAATGAAAAGGACAGGTTATTGGGAGCTTTCTAGGCCCATGAAGAATCCTATTCATGTACCAGCAGGTGAATTCAGGACCTATGTAATCACTAAATAAGATACTCCCTGTATTTATAACACAAATCATCTTTTATCTTTGACCAAGGACATGATTTTAAATCCAGATAGATAATAACACTAAAAATAATAATAATAAGTATGCCAGGCTACTCAATGGACAGATTCTGAATGATATTTAATGACACCAATAGGACACATTGACTATTTGCAAAATACAATCAGCATTATTTGTACTTGCTCCCCACTCTGAGGACTCTATGAATGGAGTTGGATGATAACTTAGTACCAGGACCATAACCACATGAATATCCAGGCTGCCTAACTTCTTGAAAAATCATCTCATCAGGGGGCTCTTCTCCATTGGCTTCATTTATTAGGCACCCCAAATCCCATGCATACCATGTTGGTAATTAATTCACAGTGCAGGACTTGGAATTCATTTGATTTTGTTGCACATATATCCCACCAAACTTGGTGACCAGATTGTTTTCCCTATTTTGGGTTGTTGTTCAAAAAGCTAATAGAAGAAAAGTCATGTGATAATGATTCTTTTTAGTATTTACCTCCTCTTGGGCTTCCTGATGAAAGAAATATGGTATTCTAAAGCTATTGAATGCTGATGTGGGGACCTGGAGTCCTGGGTTCAAGTTTTTGCTCCAAAGCTGATTTTCTATATGATTTTATGTTCTTAAAATAAGTAGCATCTAGAAGGCAATGGAGAGACATATGGTATGTATGAGCAAGCTGCTACACATTATAAGCAATGTATTACAAAAGAGAAATGGAATAAAAGGTGTCATGGAAGAAATGGTTGAGTGAAAAAGAAGACAGGCTGATCATATAAAAGGAACAAGGAATAAGTGTAACATCATGCACTAGCAGATTCCCAAAAGAATGCTACTGTGAACAGCTTTTACGGTTCAGATTACACAGTATAGTGAACACTCCATTTATTCCATTACAAAACAAGGCAAACATGCATGACAAATCACAATATAATATTCACAACATTACATCTTATCACAGAAAATAGCAATATAGTGTTCACAACAGCTTAACATTAGAATGGCTACATAGTTTTCACTATAGTGGTCACAATATTTAGAACAAAGAACAAAAGAATAATACTCTGGTTTCCCTAAGGGGGGAAGCCCTCCTTAATCATTCAATCAATTCACAATACAATAATTAATCTTCCACTCATGGGGCAATCATAGATTAACTTAATCAGTCACTTATCCAGATTCACAATTACTAAGTATCATTAATCACTAAATACAATCACTAGAAAATTACACAAACCCTCCACCCCTCAGTCTCTAGTAAACTTCAATTTCATCACATGTTCAATGTCCAAGGAGAGGCCTTTTTCTTCATCTTGACTTGGGGTGGTCTCTCAGATTCCCTGGATCCTCTTCCATGGGCCCAGTTCCTACCTGAATACACCAAACAGTCACCTGGATTCAGAGGCAGACGGCTCCCAGGTTGTTGTCCAGTCCTCCAGGCAGTCCTGGTACACATTGAAGTTCACAGGGTCCAGCACATCTCAAAACCTTCACAATTTCTGTTGCTGGGAACTAAAGAATCAACCAAGGCACAAACAAACAAAGGTTTATCCTGGTCATGCTTCTTCAGTCCTCCAGCAGTTCAGCTGTCCCTAGGACCCAGAAGGAATCTCAGCCTTCCAGAAGGCAGCAGCAACTTCAGCCTTCACCAGATTCTGGTCTCAAGAAAACTCCAACTCAGTTCTCAGTCAGCTTCCAGATGCTGGGAGACAAACTCTCTCTCTCTCTCTCTCTCTCTCTCTTTCTCTCTCTCTCTCTCTCTTTCTCTCTCTCTCTCTCTTTCTCAGCTGGCTTCAGTCTCCATGATTCTTCCTCCACCAGGAGCCAGCCAGGAGGAACATTCTTGATTCTGATTCTCTGTCCCTGGAACTCTTCTTACACACACACACACACACACACACACACA
>JAQQSU010008701.1:0-12879 GCA_028627135.1 Pseudochirops cupreus
TCAAGGGGAGCAAAATTCCAATTCTGTCTCTCAGATGCTGGGAGAGAAACTTTCTCTCTCTCCCTCTCTTTGTCTCTCTCTCAGCCAGCTTCAGTCTCCACAATTCTTCCTTCACCCAGAGCAACATTCCAATTCTGTCTCTGTCTCTGGAATTCTTGCTTATATACACACCTCAGCCAATCTCCTTCTTCCACATCAAAAGGGGCTCAGCCAGTCCCTTTCTTCCACATCAACAGGGGAGTTCATGCCTTCTCAACAGTGGGACAGAGTTTGCACCTTCCACACTTAGCACTTAGCACTACTAAGTGCTCTAATTACTAATTACTATTACAATAATGCCTACCATATATGCTAAATGTCTCTCTTTTTGGTTAAGTAATAATATGTTCCTGAAGAAATTGAATATCCGTCATCATTTTTGTGGTGTTTCACTTAATTATTTTATTGAGCTTTGACTGATTCTGAAGTTCTTAGAGTTTTGCTATTAGTGTTTAGTTGGCTTTGAAGTTTCTTATAATATCTTTACCTTTACAAAGGATTTGTCTTAATATCTTATGCTACAAGATTGTCTAATTGTCCATTAAAAAAGCTGTATTCATTTAATGTTAATTTCTCCTCAATGAGCTTTTCTCTGTTGTTTTCACTTATTCTGCTAGTAATAGTTGGTTGTTATTACAAAAATGTTTCTTCATTTTTAACCTTAAAAATTAGCTTTTCAATTTACTTAACCTAGTTTTACATATATAGTACTTCTGCTTCCAGAAAGACTTCTTTTGAAAACAAAGAAATAAATTAAAGAAAAACAGTTTAGAGAAAATAGTCAAAAAATTAGTCAAGTAAAATATTTTATGCTATATTCCATACCTATAATCCACCCTTACTCCTGCTACCCCTACAAACATGATACATTCCCATATCTGTTTCATGGGGTAAAGCTTTGACATAATTTCACTGCATTCTTTTGTTTCTTATATTAATTATCTTTTCATTTACAGGGTTGTAATGATTGTATATTTTGTTTTTCCAGGTACCGAATACTTTGTGTTGCATCAGTTCGTATGTCTTCCCATGCCTTTTCATTATATTTATCATTTTCATTCTTCCTTACATTGAAGTAAAAGTTTGTAATGTACATGAATTTAGTTTATGAATAAACTAAACTTTAAAATAAAGCTAAATTTGTTTAGCTAATTCTCAGTCAATCATATTATATTTTCTTTCTATTTCTGTACTCTCCCCAAAACACATATTTTATCATTTGCTAATTTGGAGTATGGGCTTAGCAGCAGGATATCTAAGTCAAGGGGTATTTATATTTTATCCAGGATTTTAACATAATTTCAAACTGCTTTTCCAGAATTGGTAGATTAACTAACACAGTGGTTCTCAACCTTCCTAATGCTGCAACCCTTTAATACAGTTCCTCATGTTGTGGTGACCCCCAACCATAAAATTATTTTCGTTGTTACTTCTTAACTGTAATTTTGCTAGTGTTATGAATAGTAATGTAAATATATGATATGCAGGATGTATTTTCATTGTTACAAATTGAACATAACCCACAGGTTGAGAACCGCTGAACTAACAGTTCCACCAGTATCTTGTGAATGAGAGTCTCCTCATACCATATCTAACAATGATTATCCCTACACTTTCATCTTTATTGATTTTCTGAGTTCTGTGGTTAAAACTTGGGGTCATTTTGATGTGCTTTTCTCTCATTATTCATGATTTAAGGACATTTTTCATGCATTAAAAATAGTTTACCTTTTTGGATTGCTAATCTCTAACAAATTAATTCATTCTCTAAGACTGTTAATGGCTCAAAATGCCCAAGATATCTGTGGGAAAAAAATTTTTTCTGGAGAATAAATGGTTTAACTGGAATGAATCACTAATTATGAAAAGTTTTTTTTTTGTCCCCTTCATTTTTTACAGTTTTTTAATGCCTTTGGTGTTTTATGCCATAGACATTTCTTGATACCTCCTTCACACTTACTGCAATTCAAAGACAATTTTAAAAAAATCAACCAAACCATGTTTGACAGTTTTTGCAACATTTTATACCTAGTATCTCTATCCATTTATGGAGGAGAAGTGATACATTTCATCATGTATACTCTGAAACTAATGTTAGTCACTTCCTTTTATATGAGTTCAAGTATTTTAATGTGGTTTTTATTTACATTAAAATGGTCATTTTTCTTACAAAAAATAGTTCACCTTTGTTATTTTGAAAACTGTTCATATCTTTTGACTGCTCATTTGTAGATGGCTTTTTGTCTATATAGTTGTTTAGTTTTGTGTGTGTGTGTGTGTGTGTGTGTGTGTGTGTATGTGTATCACTAATCAATGATTCTTGATTCAAAAGCTCCCCCCACCACCACAACTGATGACTTCCATTTTTGTGCTAGTTACTTCTTGGCCTAATTTTCCTTGTGGAAATTTTTAAATTTCATGTAATTTAAATTATTTATTTATTTTTGGGCATGATCTTTATCTCATTTTGTCTTTTCAGGTTCGTATGTTTGGCTCTTATTACATTTACATGTTCTTTTAATGTTGTTGACTTCTTTTATATGATATTTTAAATATTTCTTTTTTTGTTTCAGAATTGTTGATCTTTCTTTCATTTCTTTGAGACATTATCCCTTTTGCTTTCATTTTTCCCTAATTTGATAATTCTGTACTTTTAAAAATTCTGCTTTCACAACACTATAAAAAAACTTTCCTTTAGTGCTAATTTCTTCTTTTATAGATATTATAGCTCTTCTGATGGCATAAATTCAGATTACTTTTAGCCTGAAGGGGGGCAGAGAGGCAAGATGCAACCAATTATTGTGATATTCCAACTGATTCCTTCTTCTGTTCTCCTATCTTTTCCTCACATGTCAACGAAGAATTAGTATCTGTTGTTTTCTGTTAAGCCAGAAGATGAGTTTTCCAGAGAAGCCACTATAACCTTCAAGATATGCTATCCTATGGCTATATCCACTCAAAAGGTAGCATATTACCTTTTTTCTTATATTTCTTATATTCTTTCACATGACTGTGCAGAATTAACTTCTCCTACTTCTCTTGTGTGACAGTTTGTGGAGGTGTTTGAGCAGTCATTGTATTCTCATATCTCTACTGTAGAATTGGTCTCAAACTTGAATTTGGTCATGTTCCCACCTAGCATTTTCAAATTCCTGGCAGATTAATATTAAGCTTTGGGATTAGAGAGTAAGAAATTCCTGAGAATTCTTGGGAATTGCTGAAATATTATCATTCTGCATTTTTCATGTAATTGTTGTTTTCATATAAAGAATGACCATAATAATAAAGAGTTCATATTTCTTTTTGTGAAATGATTATGCTTAAATTTTCAGCAATTTCCTTTTAAAACACATAATGATAACACCTGGTTTATTATTATAAGCCAATAATATAAAACATTATTATGAAAATTATTTAAAACATAACTAAAAGGGAATTAATTGATTAAATTTATATATATTTTTAAAAATACTTCCCAAATTATGCATGCTATTTACTCATTTTTTATGGCTACCTTAAAATTTTTAATAAACAAAAATATTAAGTTTGATAATATTTATAGTGAATTTAAGCTTGTAGGAAATTTTCAAACATCAGAAAACACTGCTAGCCATTATTGAGTAGTATACAATGAGATAGGCAAACAATTAACAATGGTACAAAAACAACGGTGCAAAAAAAAAATTAAATTGCCAAATTTAAGGACTTATTTTGCTTCCAAAATTTGCTATTTCTTAGAACACACTCATAGGATTTGTGTAAATTATACTATAATTGTAAACTTGATAATTATTTTATTTGAAAGAATGACCCATGTTTAGCAGCAGACAAGTCTAAAAACACAAATTTATAACATGACAAGTTAGAAGTAAGAATGATAATATTGTGACTTTTTTCTGTGTACTCCTATCCTGGGGAAATGTCAACTCTAAGCTCCAACTTAGAGTTAGCTTTTTCTGTTCTTGCTTTCAACTTCATGTCAGTGGATTCCTTCCAAAAAATAATGTCTTTATGTTGATTGCTAGCCTTTAATTCCTGCAGCAAAACTTCACAATTTTTTTTGTTCAGTTTCTTGACTGATTTTTCTTGAGATTCACGATTCTGAAAAGTCTCTGATATACAATTTCCTTGTGAAAATATTATCTGCCATGGAATGTAGAGGTTTGATAAGTGATTTCTTTCAATATTAGAGACACTCAAATCTAATTCCAAACTATTTTATTTTTTCAGGGAGTATACCTATTTTTATGAATTTGGTTATGATTAATCTCTATCTGTCCAATAATTTCTTTTAATGATGATTTGGAGAGTTAGAATATTGAAGAAAAAGTGACTAACCTGTCAATTTTCTAATAAAGTGAAGAACCTTATAAACATATTTTGTACTTCAAGTTCTTTCTCTTATGAAAGCCGGGTTCTTTTATATGACAGAAAAGAATCAAGAAAATTAGTCTTTGTGAACATATGGCTTGAATAAATCTTTTGATAAAGAAGATAGAAATTTATAAATTGGTAAGCATTTTAAGTTTCTTTCACTTAGCCAATGAAAGCATCTATCAAATGATCTATAAAATGGGGATAATAATCATAATCTCAAGGTTGTTGTGAAGATGAAATAAGACAATATTTTAAAAGTACTTTGCCATATTTAAAGTGCTATGTAAGTGCTAATTATTATCAATAATAAGATTATTACTAATACCACTTTGTGAAGAGCATGATGTGTAGCAGCAAGCATCCTAATATACCCAGGATGGCTGCTAGCACAGGTTCTTAGATCTGCTTTTCTAAAGGAAAGCAACTCAAAATGGGTTAATAATCTTACTGTAACCAAAATATATCATTTGCCTAGTTACAAGCAGACAAAAACAATACAGAAAAAGAAACAGACCGGCAGACAGGGCTTCCAGCTATCTGACCATTACATCCATACCTAGTCAATTACCAGAGAGGGAAGCACCAACATCTGGGTTTTCAAAGCTGGAGGGGCTCAACGGCTGCCCAGAATTCTTCTGGCCAAATCACACAACTCTTCCCAGTGTAAGCCCCAAAAGAAAACCTCACATCAGGATATATATATATAGCCTTCTCCTGGGTCAGAGAATGTCACAACCCTCTTGACCCACTGCCCAATCACAAAGTAATAAGATGTGCGCATTCCTGAAAAACAAGCCTCCCATCACAGGCTCCGTGTAACTACATTCAGCCTTTTGGGGGCAGACTATATTTTCAAATCAGGGAAGGTTCTCAGAGTCACTTAAGCCTATCGAGGAGCCAAGGGGCAGGGAAGATCTTCAGATTTCCATTACCGTTACATCATGGTATATACTAGAGTAGAAATAGTTTTGTTGGGATGCATGGAATCAGGGAATTTGTCATCTAATTTAAGGATGAGAAACCAAGACAAGTAACTAAACAATAACATTCTTATAATATCATTAGAAAGTTGCAAAATACAGTACTTCATAAAGTCTGAAGACTTTACAAACCTTCTTCACAACCATACTGTAAGGTAGGCAATAAAGGTATCAATATCTTTATTTTTAAAATGAACTTATAAAAGAAGGAAAAGCAATGGAAGAAATTTGAATACACAAGGAAGGAAAAAAAAAACTATGCAAAACTTTGCAGATAATATGATGATATACTTAGAGAATCCTAGAGAATTAACTATAAATCAAGTTGAAATATTTAACAAATCCAGCAAAGTTGTAGTATAAAAAATAAACCCTCATAAATCGCCAGAATTGCTAATACCAAAAAAAAAAAAGAAAGAAAGAGGAATTCCATTTAAAATACATGTACACAACATAAAGTACTTGGGAGTCTACTTGCCAAGGCAAACCTAGGGATTATATGAAAACAATTTCAAAACCCTTCACACAAATGAATTCAGACCAAAACAACTGAAGAAATATCAGTTATTCCATGGTTAAGTTGAGCCATATATGAATAGACAGTTTTAAGTAGAAAAAAAATCAAAGATATTAAAGGCACATGAAAAAATGTTCTAAATCTCTATTGATTAGAGAAATACAAATTAAAATAACTCTGAGATACCGTCTAATACCTATCAGATTAGTCAATACGACAGAAGATCATGTGGGGGATGCATTAGATAAAGCACTAGCCCTAGAATCAGCAAGACCTGAGTTCGAATCAAGCCTCACACACTGTATGAGTCTTAGCAAGTCACTTAGCCCTGTTTGCCTTAGTTTTTGTATCTGTAAAATGATCTAGAAAAGAAAAAGATAAACCATTCCTGTATTTTTGCCAAAGAAAACACCAAATGGGGTCAGAAGGTATGGGTCATATCTGAAAATGGCTAAACAACAACAATATGGCAGAAAAGGAAAATGACAGAAGTTGGAATGGATGAAGAAAAATTGAGATGCTAATACACTGTCGGGGGAATTGTGTACTGATCCAATTATTAGAGTGTAATTTTGAACTATGCCCAAAGGTTTATAAAACTGTGCATGCCCTTTGACCAAGAAATAGCACTATTTGATCTTTATCCCAAAGAGATTTCTAAGAAAAGGAAAAAGGACTTATAAATGCAAAAATGTTTATGGTATCTTTTTCTTGTATGTGTGGTGTTAAAGAATTAGACATTGAAAGGATGTCTATTGATTGGGGCATCACAAACCAGATGTAGTATATGATTGTGATAGAATATTATTGTGTTATTAGAGATGACAGGCAGGATGGTATCAGAAAAACTTTTAAAGACTTAAGTGAATTGATTCATAGTGAAGTAGAACCAGGAAACCATCATACACAGTATGGTACTACAATAAGCAATATTGCGAAGTGATCAACTGTGAATGACTTAAGTATTCTTAGCAATACAAATATCCAAGATAATTCCAAAAGACTGATGCTAAAACATGCTATCCACTTCTAAAGAAATGTACAGATCAAAGCATGTTTTTTAAACTTTGCTTTTCTTGCTTTTTGTGGTCTGTTTTTTTTTTGCAAATTGACTAATATAGTCATATTTTAAAATGTATTTTGCTTATAAACTATCTCAAGTTTCTTGCTGTCTAAAATCAGGGAGATGAGAGGGAAGGAGGCAAAGAATTTGGGGATCAAATTAAAAACAATAATGTTAAAATTGTTGTTATATGTAACTAAAAATACAGTAGCAAAAAAGAAGAAAATGAAATGACTAAATTTTGAAGTAGTAAAGTCTATTGCCTAGGGTCACTCTTACATTAAAAATCAGGCTTGGAGCTCAATTCTTGTCTTCTGTATCTAAAATCTTTTGGGGTGGGAAATTTGTTTTGTTTTCTTAGTATGTGATGATGCCTTATAATGATGGCATGTACACATTATTTGCTTCAACTTTGTCATTATACAGATGAGGGAAAAGAAACTGTCAGCCTAAGCAATTATATCATAAATCAAAGAGATAGAAGAAAAGGGATTTGAAGCCACATTCTCTGATGGTCTGCTGGTGAACCAGTTACTCTTACTAGAAAGGAACAAACCTACCTATTAATAATCCTGAGATTTTAATCTTGGAAAATATAAGATCATATCCCTGCAGAATAACCTTACTGTTACTGGGACCATGTGAATTTTAATCAGTTATTTCTTTGTGATTCTGTTCACCATATGTAAAAGGAAACAGTTGAAATAAATGATTCCAAAGTCTATTCCAGAAGAACTGCCTATGATTTATGATTAAAGTGATGCTTGAATAGCTAGACAATTTTCACCATTAGGTGAATAATGATTTAAGTTTAATGAGACCTTTGTTACTTTTTTCCCCATTTGTTCGCACTCAAATAATATAGATATATACTTGCATATAGTAAAAACTTAGTAAATGTTTTTAATTGATTGATTAATGTTACAACATAGAATTAGCATGATTATGTGTTAATAATCATTGAATTTTGTGAAATTGTTACCTTTTTGAAGGAATAGAAAATCATATGTATAGAATCTATTTTTATTTTTATTTTTTTAATTTTTAAGTTGATTTGTTTATCTACTTTTAGTTTACCAGATTTAGTTCCAGAGTCCTTTTAGTTTCAAATTTTCACCCTTCTCTCTCTCCGCCCCCCCCACCTCTGGCAGCATGCAGTCAAGTATAGAATCTGCAAATTCTTTTGTGTTGGATATTAGTCTGGTTGTATAGAAGGGTTGTAATCAATGGAGTGAACAATGGGAAAAAGGAAACAAAACCAAATATGGAAAAGAGTGATAGCATGTAGGTTGCTTCAGTCTCCATTTAAACTCTGTTCTTTCTAGATCTTTCTTTGAATGTAGGTATCTCCTTCCATCCTGAGACTTGTAGAGTTGTCTTATAGCTGTGCATTGCTGAGGAGTCCAGTTTATCAAAGTTGGTCAACACACATACGATGTGTCTGTGATTGTGTACACATTTGGCCTGGTTCTGCTCTTCTCACTAAGCATCAGTTTATATAAGTCTCTCCAGGTAAATATGAAGTCCATCTCATCCCCATTTCTTATAGCACAATAGTATTCCATTACATTCATAACAGAACTTGTTTAGCCATTCCCCAATTGATGGACATCCCCTTAGTTTCCATTTTTTTTTGCCCCCACAAAGAGAGCTGCAATAAATATTTTTGTATATATGAGTCTTCCTCTCGCTTCTGTGATCTCTTTAGGATACAACCCCAGCAGTGGTGTTACTGGGTCAAAAGGTATGCAATTATTTATAGCCCTTTGGGCATGGTTCCAGATTGCTCTCCAGAATGGTTGTATCAGTTCACAGCTCCACCAACAATGCGTTAGTGTTCCAACTTTTCCACATCCTCTCCAGCATTTGTCATTTTCCTGTTTTGTCATCTTAGCCCATCTGGCTGGTGAGATGTGGTACCTCAGAGTTGTTTTGATTTGCATTTCTCTAATCAATAGGGATTTAGAGCATTTTTTCATATGCTTATAGATATCTTTAATTTCTACCTCTGAGAATTGCCTGTTCTTATCCTTTGACCACTTATCAATTGGGGAATGACTTGTATTCTTATAGATTTTACATAATTCCTTGTATATTTTAGAAATGAGGCCTTTATCAGAGACACTGGTTGTAAAAATTCTTTCCCAGTTTCCCACTTCCCTCTTAATCTTTGTTACATTGGCTTTGTTCATACAGAAACAGTCTAATTTAATGTACTTTCCCTCCATCCTATTTCTTCCCCTATTTATGCTTTTGCTTTTCCCTTTCTCCCTTCCCCTTCTTAAGAGTTTTCCTTTTGACCACCACCTCCCTCAGTATTCCCTTCTTATCCACCCCCTCCCTTTTCCTACCTTTCTCCCTTACTACTTGTTCCCTCCCTTCTAACCTCCCCCTCCCTTTCTTGGCCCTTCCTCCCTCCTACTGCCTGTAGGATATGATCGATTGTTATACTCAGTGCTGTACATTATTTCTTCCTCAGACCAGGACTGATGAGAATAGATCTCATGTAGTGCTCCTCTCCCTCCCCTCTTTCCTTCTATTATAAGTTTTACCTCTCTTCTTGATAAAGTCTTATCTTTAACCAATTGTGTTATTCCCCCCTTGCACCAGAACCAGTGAGGGAAAAGCTCATATAGTTCTCATCTTCCTACCTTCTTTCCTTCTTCTATATTTTTTTTTACATCTCTTTGTGTAGCATAATTTACCCTTTTCTGCTTCATTCTTTCCTCTTCTTCCATTACAGTCCCTTAATAAGGATTTTTATCATCATTTTGCATAGTTTATTCCCATACCCTCTGTTTGTCTATATCCCTTTTAGATGTTGCCATAGGTATAGAGTTCAAGATATTAACAGGTATCAGCTTCTCATATAGGGATGTCAATAGTTTACTCTTGTTAAATAACAAGTTATGTTTGTGTTGTTTTTTTTTTCCTTATTTACCTTTCTATGTCTCTCTTGGGTCTTGTAGTTGGAGGTTGAATTTTCCAGTGAGCTGTGGCTTTTTCATCAGGAAGGTCTGGAATTCTGTTATGTCACTGAATGACTATCTCCTTGCCTGGTAGATTATGCTCAGTCTTGCTGGATAGGTGATCCTTGGTTGTAGCCCAAGGTCTTTTGCCTTGCAAAAAATCATATTCCAGTTCTTCCAGTCTTTCAGTGTTGAGGCTGCCACGTCCTGTGCAATGCTCACTGTGGTTCCGCGATATCTGAATTGTTTTTTTCTGGCCACTTGTAATATTTTCTCCTTTACTTGATAGTTCTAAAGTTTGGCCACAATGTTTCACAGACTTTTCAGTTTGGGATCTCTTTCAGGAGGTGTCCAGTGGATTCTCTCAATTTCTATTTTGCCCTCTGATTCTAGGATCTCAGGGCAGTTTTCCTTGATGAGCTCTTGGAAGATAGTTCCCAGGCTCACTTTTTCATCATGATTTTCTGGTAGACCAATGATTCTCAGATTGTCTCTCCTGGATCTGTTTTCCAGGTCAGTTATTTCTCCATTGAGATATTTTACTTCTTGTTCTAATTTTTCAATTTTGATGTTTTGTTTGATTGATTCTTGGTTCCTCATAGAGTCATTGGCTTCAATTTGGTTGATTCTAGTTTTTAGTGAATTATTCTCCTCAGTTAGTTTTTGAATCTCCTTTTCCATATGCTCAGATTTCATTTTTAGTTCACACATTTTACTTTTTAAGGAGCTGTTTTCTTCATTGTAATGTTTTTCTAATTTCATAATTTTGTTTTGGTAGGAGGTGTTGATTTTATCTTCTACCTCTCTAAGCTGGATTTCAAAGTTCTTTTTGAGCTCATCTAGGAATGCTTTCTGTTCCTGAGACCAGGTCATAGTCCCTGTTAAGGCTTCAGCTGTGGATGTAGAGTCAATATTCTCTCCTTTTGAGTTTGATTCCTCCCTCTCACCATAATAGGGTTCCAGAGTCTTTGTCTTTGTCTTTATAGCCTGCTTTCTTCCCATTTTGAGGCAGGACCTTATCCACGCCCTTCCTCCAGAGTTCCTAAGCCTTTACTGCTCAAAATTTTCCTCTGGGGCAATAATTACTGTATTTTTGGATGTGTATATGGGGGGGAATTGGAGCAGCTGAGGTTCAGTCTGTCATCTTGGTCCCTGGAGGTTCAGCTAGGGGCTTTTTAAATTTCCAGGCTGTGAATGAGTAGTCTCTGGGGGTAGCTTCTGCCCCTGCTGTGGGCCCTCCCTTTGTTTCTTACCCAGCTCAGTTTGTCCCCACCCTGTAGTGATATGCCTAGGAGTGGCCCTTGTGGTTGGTGGGTCAGCAGGCCATGTCCGATGATGGCTTCTCAGCGGGCTGCAGGTCTCCGGGGCCTGCCTGGTGGGTCGTGCCACCGCACTGGGTCTCTGGGCCTTAGTGGTGGGTCTCACCGCTGCACTGGAATCTATTTTTAACAAAGTAGATTTAATTAACAATGTAAACTGTAAAAAAAAAAGTAATTGAAGCGTAAATATACTACAATATATGGAGAAATAATGGAAACAGCATAAAAATGAAATGGCTCTACCAAGATCATAAAACTAATAAGTCACACCTAGGGAATAAAATCCAGCTTAAGTTCAAAACTAATGTTATGAAATTTGCTTGAGGATACACAACTAGATATTGACAAAGTCCAAACTTCCTCACTCCACATTCAATTCTCTTTCCAATTTATCATGGTAACTCTAATCAATAAAAAGTTATCTTTCCTCACATTTCAAAATTAGGTTTTTTTCAAATTCTTTTCATTTTCATAGGGCCCAAGTAACTGTATATATGAGTGAGAGGACAAAAATTTTTCAAGTACTTTTTGAAGTTACTTATGTAATAGGACCATAGATACTGTATATCAACATTATTTTGGGGAAATGAGATTTCAACATATCTAATTGTACATGGTTATATCCATGACCTTAGATTTAATTAAGATTTTTTTATACCTTCTCATTTCCTTGTGTGTAAAATTTTGATTAAAATGTTCTTATTTCTTAACACTAAATGCTCACTGCTATGCCCTGAAAAATATATTTTAAAAAATATACTGCCCTAGAGGAATTTCTATTAAAAGAGAAGGAAAACATATGGTACCCAATTCTGTGCTCTATGGATTGGTAAGCATAAGAAGTACAGTCCTTGGCAGACGGTTTTTGAGGGAAATGAAGAATATCTGTCCCACCCAACACAGGGTCAGAGCAGCACAGTAATGTTTCCATGCTTTGATTGCCATCTAAGTATATCAGTTTCTAGAAACTTAATAGTATGCATAACAACACAGAAACACTCAGAGTGATTATTTCATATTTAATGTGTATATGTGTGTATGTGTGTGTGCACACAAAAGAATAAAAGATTCGTGGACTACCTCAAGGGGGCATCAAGGATGGTAAGGAATCTCAAGTTCATTCTTTATATATGAACTGGGGTACCATTCCTGATGTTTCTAAGGGATGGCCCTGACTTGAACTTCCAGAGGTCCCAAATACAAGGATCCTGAAATGAAAGCATCATTGGTTTAACCCTTACATTTTTCCATTCTGCTCTATGAAGAGGATTAATAGATTACAAACACAGACACACAGACACAAAAACACACACAAAATAATTAAATTTAAAAAAAATATATAAATTAGTCAAAAATTAGTGAAGAAATTCTGAACAACATGTTTTATTAAATATATTTAACAATTCAGAATAGAATAAAATCAATCCATAGCCTCTATTCTCCTAAGTATCTCTATGAACTCTAGGACAATGAGGTCAAAGGTTAAAATGCTTTATGGGTTAAATTCTGTTATCTAAAATGTGAGTGTAATTCCCAGAGATAATCTCATATTCAGCTCACTCCAGGCTACCTGATTCAGAAGTTTCCATTTTGAGGAAGGAAATGAGAAGTATCT
>JAQQSU010008702.1:0-12879 GCA_028627135.1 Pseudochirops cupreus
CACTTAATTTGGCTTTCTGGGGAGAGGGGAAAAAGAACAAAGTAAAAAAGGCACAGCAGAGAACAAAAGAAAACTTACAAGGAAGCAAAGAAAGATTGACAATTCTCAACACAACGTGTAGTGTTTATCATACAGGCTTTCTGGAAATTATATTTATTGTCACATATTTAGAATCCTGTCTTATGTTCTGCTATGCACATGACACGCTTCCCCCCTTTCTTATATTGTATTTATGTTCCAGTATTTAAGTTTATGATATTTTTGTTTTGTTTCTCTATTCTTTATTTGTGTTCTGGTGTTTAAGTCTAAAATAAAATTAAACACACACACACACACACACACACACATACACACACATACACACACACACACACACACACACACCCCAAAAACAAAAACAAAAAACCAAAAAAAGCCAAAACCAGTTTCAAGGCTTTCCTCTCTGTTTGGCATAAAATGATCCAAAACAACTTTCCTTTTTCATATTTCATTCAAATAAAATAAATAATTTATTATATTTTTTATATGGCCAGCATTTTTGATCTCCTCCAAAAGGGTGTGGTCTTGTCACTAGGACTGTCGGGAGCAAGACTTTTTTCTTTCCTCTCTAAGTTCTATGAACTTTCTGACTTTACCTGAGGGCAAAATTCCCTGCGTTTTTGTTTCTTCATTTCTTTGATGCAGACCCTGAAGGGATCTAGAGGATAGAGAAAAGGAAAAAAAAAAGCCGAGTAAAGAAAGACAGAGAAGCAAATAAACAGGTAGAAATAAAGATTGACTTAGAAGATAGATATAGCAAGGGGAAGTTGGTACCAGACCTCACAAGTCAGAAATATTTCCTGATTACTCAAATTACATAAACAAATCTTAAACATAATAAAAAAAAATTGTGTACATACACACACACACAGATACACATAGTGAGCTTATTGTGTAGCATTGTAGCATTCACTGTCCTAGCATCATAGATTTAGAGCTGGAAAGGAATTTCAAGATCATCTAGTCTAACCTGCTTATTTTACAGTTGAAGAAACTGAGGCTCAGAGATAAAAAAATGACTTGTCAAAGGTCACACAGGTGGGAAGTAGCAGAACCAAAATTTGAACCCAGGTCCTTTTATACCAAATCCATTACTATTTTCCATTATGCCATATTGCTTTCTAAAGGTCATAGGAATAACACAGCAGTGACAGGTAACCCCCCAATCTTTATCTAGGAGCAGTGATATGGGCAAGTGTGAATGAGAGAATGGGAACAGATTGGCCCTCACTCAATAGGAAGATTGAGTAGAGAAGTTCCCGGAACAGTGGCTGATGAAGGGAAGCCTCTGCAGTCTCTTTGGCAATAAGGACATCACAGACTCTGGTCCCATTCCCTCAAAAGCCATAGTGAGGATTATCCAATAGGCACATGAGGGAACTACTGATGTAAGAGCCTACCTCTGCCTTCTTTCTGCATGTCCATCCCTGCCATTCCCTTATGCTGCTGGTGTTTCTATTGAAGTCAAGAGTGACCCACATCCCACTGCTCCTTCCTCTCCTCTGCCCTCTTAAACACAGCACACCAAAACCTGGCAAGGACTCAGTATCTTTCTGTTACATTCCCCAATTTGGGGAGATCTCTGTGTCAAGTTTACTTTTATTGACTTAGATTTTAATTTTTCAACTTGCTTCGTTCTAGTTTCTCATTTCTACAAGCTAAAGAAGGTTCCCATGACTTGGCTGAGGTATAGGATAACCAAGATTCTACCCAAACTTCCTACTGAGTGAGGGGCAATCTGTTCCCATTCTCCCACTCCCACTTGCCCATAGCACTTCTCCCAGATAAAGATTGGGGTGTTACTTGTCACTCTTTTGTTAATCCTCCTTGAGCTCTCTTTGTAGAAGTTGGAATTTCTGCAGCCTGCTTACTTTTTCTAAACTACCATTTACTGGCTAATGAAAGAAACAGTTTCAATCAAATGATTTAAGGTCAATTTGTAGTTGTGGTGTCGTTTTAATGTCTCCGATAAAACTCAGTTGTGTAGTATTCTTGCCTTTATATAACTATCCTTCCTTGTAAGATATAAACAACTTGAGAACAACAGGAACTATAATTTTTCATCTTTGAAAGTAAGGGATTATTTCATGTTAATTGAATTGAATGGAAATATCAGTTTACAAAATATTAGAACCTTAATTCTGGAAGAGGTCTCAGTGACTAAGCTCATCTCATTTCACAGATGAGAATAGAGGTCAAGAAAGTTAAAAGACTTGTCCAAAGTCCTATGATTTCAGAAAGTTCAGAAATGGAATGTGAATCCCAGGGCTCCTGCTCCAGTTTTCATTTGACTCTCCACATTGCTTTGACATTGCATTGTACCTAAGACAACATATTTTTCTAGGAATGTGGAGGTCATTTACAAACTGTTTGGGACAAGTCCTAACCTTTGTGTAAAATGATCAGTCCTCTACATTATTGGTGTTCAAATAGAGCAGTTCAATTTGTTTTTTAAATGTTAAAAAATTGCTTCTATTGAATAAACTAATTGCCTTTTCCAACTTCTTAAATTGCATGAAATTTCACAATTGTTGAAGTATATTGAGAGTGGTGTGCAAAGTTACAGGGAGGAAAGAAAAGTGAAGTGGAAGATCAGCATGCAAGCCAAGGTCTGCTTGTCTTACCCAGATGGCACTGAAAAGTGTATTCCACAATTCAAAAGAGCTTGAATCTGTCAGAAATTTCTGCAGAAAAGTAGTTATGAGCCATAGAAGTTCTTATAATAATTACTTGCTTTGTAATAAAATCAGTTTATTAAAAACTTTTCAAAATTCCCTTTTGAATGATGTTCATATCTGGCCATAGTTTTATTCTCTGGTAAAAGTGTCCAAAAATAAACAAATGAGCTCAAATTATTGTGAGGAAGGTGTTTGATTTCTGAAAAAGTTTGTTTTAGAACATCTGTCTACATGAACAATATCCCCAGCCTGAGTTAATATCCAAGCCAAACTTGGAAAGTATTTTTTAGAAGTACTAAAACAAATCCTCCAAACTCCCCTTACTGTTTTTAGTTCAGTTCAGATTTCTCTTTGGAGAGCATATAAATTGCCCAGAGATGCTAAGGGACAGTTAAGTGGAATGTGGAAAAGATTTTCAACATCCTTCCTAAATCAGTTCCACTGATTTAATGTAGACCAGGTTTGTGCAATTTTATATGAAATTAAAATATTTATATAGATATGATCATTAGTTTGTTCATTCAAATATAAAAGCTGCCAAATGTATCAAAGGGGCAAAGGAAAATGGGTGGGGTCCTGAGAATGTGTTGCTTTAAAAAAATCACAGAATAGTGTAAAATAACAAGTTTCTTCAAACTTAATTTGTTATCCATTTTCTCTGTATGAATTAAAGAAAGAGGTTTTTAATTTAATTTAAAATAATTAACTACATTGATTGTTCTTAATAGTACTCATTTGGAGTTCTATCTACCTGTGACCCAATGTTTTCTTACTTAAATGATTCCAAGTCTTTATGGTTGGTGAGCCTCCAGGTGAAATGTCTGATGGGCCAAATACTGCAATAATAATGTGATGATAATAACTGGAAAATGTATTGAGAAAACATACATCTCCAACTGATCAGGACTGCTATGTGGGACATTCCAAGAGGATTTGAAACGGAGACCTATTGATGGAGAATTCACATTTCTTGGTCTAAAATGTTTAAATTAATCCACCTTTCAAACTTGGTCATTTCCAGAACTTTGGGATACGGTGCAAGGGTCTGTTAGCTTCTCTATAGGCGTCTGCATTAGTGTGGGTTTTTTTTCAGATCAACATTCACCAGATGTTATAGGAAGTTGAGGGTAGGAGGGGGATTTCCTATCTTCTGACATGAAAAAAAAAAGTCTGTTTTCTTAGATATCACTATGCAAACTGAAAAGAATTCACTCTAGGAAACTTTATATCATATATGGAAAAAGAGGTCATCATGCAGTTCAAGCTATAAAGAAGCACTGGAATTCACTGATAACATACTTCAATCAATTGTTTAATGTATTTTGTTTTCAACAAACATCTTTTTTTTTCCCATTCATTTAGTTGAAAGCTAAGCATTCCATTCCATTTTCATTCATTTAGTTGAAAGCTAAGCACTTTCAAGAGTTACTGAGAAGTAAAATCTGTGATTCTTCACCTTGAGGATTTTGACATCTAAAGGAGAAGGAAGACCCAGTACTGGTGGCTCTTACAGGTTAGGATTTGCCCCCCCAAAGATCATGTCAATCTCTTTTGATGCCTAAAAGTTTGCCATTCATTCCTTTAATTTAAACATTATCTTTTATGAAATGTGATAATTAAGAGGTTGTTAGTATAGAAAGAAATGGCGAACCACCCCATTATCTTTGCCAAGAAAACACCAAATCAGAACATGAAAAATCCAACATGACTGAAACAATTGACCAACAACAAGCATAGTATATTAGCATGAATTAACTCCCTCCTTCCTTTCTAGAAGATTCTGTCCAACAATATAAATAAGGAGTAGGTTTTCTTTTGTTATTGTTGTCATCATTGTTATTTTCAATAGAGTGCTGCCTATAGAAGCAGATGGAGGGTAATCCACCATGAGAGTTTAATAATGGGAAATCAAGAGTAGATGTAGGAAGAGTAGGAAATGGGCAACATAGGATGATAGAAAGAATGCTAAACTGGGAGGCAAAGGACCTGGGTTCAAATCCTGAGCTAGCTACTTCCTACCAGTATGGTTTTGGGAAATCATTTAATTTTTCTGGGTCTATGGTATTTCATTGTGAAATAAGGAGATTGGACTCAAGCTCCAATGTCTCTTTGAACTCTAAAACTGTAATCCTACATACATGAGGGAATTGAGCAATGGGAGAGATGACAAGGCAGTGAAAATAAACGTTGCTTACTTCACCATTTTGTTCAAGGTTAGCCTGAGCAAGAAGATTAACACCAATAGGAGGATGTAAAACTCAACCAATTATTTATAGACTTAGTAGGTCAAATGTGTATTAGTTGCTATTTGGGGGCATCTCCTTCCCTTTTAGCCCTAGAATGCTTTCTTTCAGCAACCATTAAATGTGTGCAACAGGGATCCTATTTTGTCTTTCCTAGCACTTAGTACACTTCTTGGAGCATCCTAACTGCTTAATTAATGCTCACAGTTTGACTAACTTAGGCATGGTCACATTAAGCCTAGACCCTACGAGCAGGGTGTACACAGCACAGTGCCTTGACATGTGAGAGGGGTCTAAAAAATGCTTGTTGATTAAAATACATAGTCCCTCTATGAATCTCCCATGCTGGAGGAAATGATTTGCTTCTAAGCATCACCTTAGTGCTACACCTAACAAATGGACTAGTGTTCTTAAATGATCCAAGAAAAATATTCTTTATCATTGAACAAGAGAGAGACAGAGACAGAGGGAGACAGAGACAGAAAAGGGAAACAGAGACAGAGGACAAGTAAGAGGTAGAGACAGAGAGTTGTCAGAAACATAGAATGAAAGATGTAATCAATTATAAATGTCCAGAGATATGTATGAAAATGTAGTGGCGACAACACTGGTGCACCCAGGATGACTTCTAGCCTAGGTTCTTAAATATACTTTACTAGGAAGGATAGCTGTTTAATGGGTCAACAATCTTTTTTTTTTTTTAATTATGTTCACTAGTTCAGGGGAAGACTTCAGAGGAAATACAAACAGAGCAAATATAGAGGAAAAAGGCCAACAGACAGGGATTCACAGCCTGAATCAAAGCAATATTGCTATACACTTTACATACATCCCTAGATCGAGAGAGCTTTTACATTTGAGCAGTCGGGGATCTCTGAATATACCACCACTTAGAACCTTGACCAGGTAATCACAAGATCCTTCTCATAAGAGAGCCCTCAAAGCAAAACACCAACTCAGAGTATAAATAGATTTCTCAGAGACAGAAGGTATCACAACCCTTGTGATTCATTACCTAATTAGAAATTAGCAAAAGATCTGAAAGCCTTTGTACAAGCAAGCCTGCCCTAAGCTAGCTTCCCTTAATGGGCTGCATGTGAGGCCTATTAATGGGCAGGGAAGATCTTAAATCCCACTAACATTTTAGAAAACCAGCTTATAGGTATGTGTTTGCTGGAAGAGAGAGGCCTGACAGGTGTGACTTACACCAGCTGACAGGCTTCCATGAGGAGCTAAATCCTGACTGGTATTTTGAAGAAGGTGCTAGCTCGTTTGGAAGTTATCTGATGGTTAGGGACAAATCTGTTGTCCAATCAGCTCTAATGTCTAAGAACTAGTACTATCTCATATGGTTATGTTATTTTCAACTCACTTAAACCACTGGTAGTGTGTGCTTATTGTCATAGCTAGCATTTGTGTAGCCCTTTAAGGTTTTTAAAATGCTTTCCATGTTATCTCAGTTGGTCTTTATGATAGCCCAATGGTGGTATTGTTATCCCCATTTTATGGATTAATTTACTGAAACTGAGAGAGGTTAAGTGATCTGCCCAGATGACTTCCCAACACACTCTCTCTCTCTCTCTCTCTCTCACACACACACACATTCATACATATATATACACATATATGAACCCAGACACACACAGACTCCTCACTTGCCTGATAAAAACTGAGTGTAAAAAGCATCTTCAGCTTTCAATGTCTCCAAGGGGGGGAGGAAAATGCTGCAAAAGCAAAAAGTTGACATACTTTGCTAAATGGCCTTAGCAGGGCTCTCATAAATACATGCTGTGAGGGTTTAATTCCTGTATTTTGCCGGGGAGGACCCAGAAACCATTTCCTTCTGCGACCAAAGGGATTTCTTGGCTTTTCAATTCAGAAAGGAGGGTTTTTAAATTTGCGCTGAGCCCCAGTGAAGCAGACTGGTTTTCCCGTCATTGAACTCTTGCCTATATTATTAAATTAACATTACTTTGGAATTTCTAAAGCAAAGGCTGATTGCCAGAAAGGAGAAACAATGTTCTAATGTTAATGGCTGACTGGAAAATGTCTCTATCTCTCTCAGTGACCTGTCATTTTTCTCTTTAAGCATATGGAAATATAATTCAGCTAGATCTCCCATAAGCAGTAGAGACTTTCAAGTGTGAGGAATAGAGAGCCCTTAAAATTGTTATATAAAACATTGAACTTCATCAGAAAATGGAAATATTTTGCACCACAGATAATTGATAGAACTAGGTGAAGGAAAAAAAAAGTTTACACAAGGAAAGCATTAGCAATACTGAATGACACCATAATTTACCATGGAGTTCAGTAATTGGAGAGGACCCAGGCCCAAACTTTCTCAAATAAAAATGGACAAGAGTGTTATTCTTCAAACATGACAAATACAATTTGACTAGGTGTTAGGAATACTTCCTTCCTTAAATGAACTTTGATGAATTTTGTTAAAACCTACCAACAATCACAGTTCTCTGACTTTCAGTCCAAAGTATATCAGAATATTAAGGACTGCTATTTATACAATGTTTAACACATAATTCTTTTGATCTCCTGAGCATGTGAGATGACTAGTGTATGTTTTATTATCTCTATTTTGTAGAAATGTTAGGAAACTCAGGTTTAATGACAGTAAGCATATAATCTTTATTTTTTGAGAGTAGGTATGGTGTGGGAAAAAAGAGAGCTATGATTTCATAGTACAGAGTACTATGTACACACTACACAGTACGGATTTCACATCCAAAAAGGAAACTCCATGTAACAGTACTAGGCTATTGAGAGGTTAAGGGATCTGCCTAGAGTCACATAGGTGTTACAAGGCACTGGCAAACCTTGAACCCATGTCTACCTAACCCTTAGTGCCACTCTCTAATTATGATGCTATTCCACTTTCATTTATATGGCTATTACCTTTGAGAGATAGGAATTAAACCCACGTTGCTCTTGACTCCAAGCTCAGTTCCCTTTCTACTCTACTTTGCTCCTACATTTTAGGCTGTCTTCAATGGCAGTTCTGTCATCCCTCAACCAGAAACAGTCCACTATTCAAACTAAGAAGCATTTTAGTTTAGTACTGCCCCCCCACCCCCACGGCCACTAGTCACCTGGAACCTAAGGCCTACCCACATTCTTCCATCTATGGCTTCTTTCATGAGAAACACAAACAAAATTATGACTTGGGCATATTTACTTTCAATATCAAGTTTGCAGCACTGTATAAGCCTTGCTGTAGCTTGACTTACACCATTCACCCGTGTGTATTTTTGTCTTCTTGTTCCATTGCTCTAAAACATAGCATCCTTTCTAAATATTCTCTGCCTACCAAAATTCCTGGTCTCCAGCCTTTTGTTCTGGCCTTTGAAATTCTCTTCTTTTTCTTTTCTTTTCTTTTTTTTTTTTGGAAGCAAGGCAGTTAGGATTAAGTGACTTACCCAAGGTCACACAGCTAGTAAGTGTCAAGTATCTGAGGGCAGATTTTAACTCAGGCCCTCCTGACTCCAGGGCTGGTGCTCTATTCACTGCACCACATAGCTGCCCCTTCCCTTTTTTTTTTTTTCCTAAATCATCCCAGACAATAAAGGAAATGTAGTATAAAGAGATGAGTACTAGACTGGAAGTTAGGGGAACTAAATTCTAGTCCAAGTTCTTCCACAAACTAGTTACATTATTTTATACACATCACTAAACTTATCAGGTCTCCATCATGTCCACATTTATCAAATAATGGGATTGGATTAGAGATTCTTCTCTTTTTTTAGACAATCAGGTTTAAATGACTTGCCTAGAAAGTGTCTAAAGCCAGATTTGAAATCAGGTCCTCCTGAGACAGGGCTGGTGGTCTGTCCACTGTGTCACCTACCTGCCCCAAGATAAGGGATTCTTAACCTTTTTTGAGTCAATAACCAGCAAGTAAGAGCACCAAGCCCTGCTTTAATTTGCAGGTTGTCTCATATCGTATACAGTATGTTTCATTACGTTATTTTCACCCCAAAACCTTGACTCCTTTTTTAACTTCTCCTGGGTAACACTATCCTTCTAGTTACCCAGATTCACAAGCATTGTGTGATTTTTGGACTCCTTACTTTCACTCACCCCACATATCCTAGAAACAGTCAAATTTGTCTGTTGTTCTCTATACAACATCTCGTCCATATATCCCCTCTTTTTTACTCACATAGGAACCACTCTAGTTCAGGTTCACGTCACGCTTTGGACTATTAAAAGGTACCTAGGTGGCACAATGGATACAGCACTGGCCCTGGAATCTTCCTGAGTTCAAATCCAGCCTTAGACACTTGCTCCCAGTTCCCTGATTTTCAGCCCAGTATACATCAGAAAATTAATGACTGGTGTTTATATAATTTTTTACACAATTCTGTATTTGATCTCCTTAACATGTTGAGGTGGGTAGTATAGATGACTCTGGGCAAGTCATTTAACCCTTTTTGCCTCAGTTTCTCCTGTGTAAAATGAGCCAGTGAAGAAAATGGCAAACACTCCAGTATCTTTGCCAAGAAAACCCCAAATAACGTCATGAAAGGTCAGACACAGCTGGACAACAGCATCAATTGTGATGGCTTTAAATCTCTCTCCGTGTGGTCCAATCAAACTGACTTTGCTATTCACACATATACAAAAACAACTAATATACAAAGATGGATTGGGAATTAAGTAAAACTCTATCCTGTAATTAAATCATATAAAGAAGGAGGAATTCATTTATACTGAAAACTTTCTGCTGAGTTGTAATCACAGATAATTCGGTTTTTTGTGTTTTTACATATATATGTGTATATATGTATATGTGTATGTATATATATATATATACATATATATATGTATATATAATTACATATTTATACAAAGAAAAATAGTGTTCCTGCTAAAAAGAGTGGGGAAGGGGAGAATGATTAAGAGACACTTTGTTGCATGGAGTTGAAACTAGACTGAGCATCAGATGCAGAAAAGGGTAAACCCAAGAGTCCAGGTTCTGCTCTCTATAAAAGAAAGCATTGGGAGGAGTTTGGTACTCTACCCTTAAGCCATGCAATCAGAAAGGAGAGATGGCTGAGAGAGGTAATGTCAAAGCTTGAATTAGCAGCATGATTAGAGGTGATGAACTTAACCTGGCACCATCTTATTCCATGGAGATGAAACCAGACAGGGTAGAGATCATTGTAATAGACAAAATATGCAATGTACAGCATTTGTTTTCAGACTTTTTCAGTCTATATCACATCCCAAAAGGGTAGAGACTGGGGATGTCTTCTCATATCTCTTCATTTGACTTATGGTTAATCTTTATAATTTTGCTGCATTCACTGTGTGTGTATGGTTGTTATTTTCCATTTACATTGTAGTGGACATTATGAATAATTTTCTTGACTTTGCTTACTTCACTTTTCATAAGTTTGATTTCCTCTGTATTAATTACATTCCCTATTTCTCACGGAAGAATAATGTTACATTATATTCATCACTATAATCCCTCTATCCATTTTTCAATTGATGGCATCTACTTTGTATTTAATTCTTCGCCATCACTAAAAAGTGTTGCTACAAATATATTGGTATATAGGAAACTCTCATTGATGACTTCACTGAGGTATTAGAAAAAAAAAAGCAATACTTGTTTCAAAGGGCATGGATATTTTAGTCCCTTTATTTGCCTAATTTCAAACTGCTTTCCAAAATGGGTATATCACTTCGCAGCTCCACTAACAATGTACTGATGAACATGTCATGCCTGAATCCCTCCAACATTGACTATTGCCACTCTTGTCATTTTTGCCATTTTACCAAAATGAAGGAAAGCCTCAGGGTTATTTTGATTGCATTTATGTTATTATTAATGATTTGGAGCATTCCTTCATGTAGCTGTGGATATCTTGTGATTCTTCTTTTGAGAATCATTTATTTGTTTTACCTGACCACTTACCTACTGGAGAATAACTATTAATTTTACCTAGAAATCTAGCTACATAAATGGGTAGATATTTTGTCTGTATATTTTAGATACCTTATGAAAGAAATGTGTTAAATGTTTTTTTTTCTCATTTGACAGTTTCCCTTCTTATCCTAAATTCATTGATTTCATCTGTTCAGAAGTTTATCAGTCCTGATCTATTCTTTCCCTGTAATTTTTGTATACTCATGGGAGAGTGTACAACAAGATTTTGTGGGGGAAATTATATAACTATATACACATATGTGTATATATACATACATATGCATATTTACCAATTGTTCTTATTATAATACTTCAGTAAATAACTTTACTCAAACCTACTTGAGATTACTGCTTGATAATTAGTGTTAAGCACAATGGTATCTGCTTGTGAGAAAGAATACTAGAAAACTCCAATCTTTTAGTTTTATACCTACAAGACTGTGTAGGGAAGTTAAGAACAGAAATAAATTTGGCATGAGTGTGGTTAGAGGAGGATAGAAGTATACAGGCATGAAAAATCTGCTAGGAGGTCATTGGGGTCATTCAGGAGATTGATAATGTAGATTTGTGCTAGAATGGTGGCAATAAGGGTAAAAGGAATGAGACAGATGCAATAAGATATAAGAACAAAGATAATAATTGGTAACTGCTTCTGAGACATGAGGGAAGAGAAAGGTCAAAGGTAACTTGAAGATTTCAAACTTGACAAATAGAGTGAATAGTGGTACCACTTACAGGAACTGTGAAGTCAAAAGGAAAAAAGAAGGTTGCATGGGAAAGATGATAATATTTGCTTTGAAATAAAAGTTTGTAGTGCATTAACCATTGTCATTGATTATTTTTTCAAGTAGCTATAATTTTGCTTTTTATTTATAGTTCATTCATTAAATATATACAAAGACAACTTACTAATTTTTTATCTTCAGATGGTCAATATATAGGTTTTGTCTTCTGAGTCAACAGAATGTTATAATTGAAAGAATTCAGGAAGATACTAAGCCTTCTTTAAGGCAAGATCACACATTGTTTATCTTTTATTTCTCCTTGGACCATGCATGGTACTGCTGACCCTAAAAAAATGCTTGCTTTATGAATGAATGACTTAGTTAATGGGAAAAAGGGTAAGGCTTCAAAAAGCTATCACCTTCAGCTTTGATATATGGTTTGCTCATCCAAGATTATTTCCCCACCCGGCCACTTACTCCTTGGCATTTCTGTGACTGAAATCTGGCTTTGTAATTGAAGGTTCTTGTTCAGAGGCCACCTCATGTGCTTGCTCAATAGAATAAAATACATTCTCTTTAATCTGCTTATTTTCAATATATCCTCATAAATAACATTTATTTTCAACTACTATGACAAATTCAGACAGCACATAATGTTCTCTTCTTAAATGACTTCTTGCTTATGATATTTTCTTGTTTCAGACTTTGACAAACAGTGTAAAGGATTCTGCTGAATAAATATTAGAAAAGAGCTGAACTGACTCAGAATCAATTTAAATCGTTCCCCTTCATTTGAACTCCTAACATTGGTCTTAAAATTGAAGGCTCACCCAGAAATAGGTTTTATGTTATGAGGTCTTTTCCATTTCTGCTCATTTGCCAACACTGTATTTCCTTGATACTAACCATAAAACTAACAAGAATAAAGTGTTTGCTCCAAGGGCAGAGACCATGCTTTCCTTATCTTGATATATCTTGATATACCAACAATAATTGGTCACTTGGATTTATATGATAATTTATGTCTTGCAAAGCACTTTATGAATATCTCATTTGATCCTCACAACAGTCTTGTAAGGTAGGTCCTTTATTTAAGGTCTCCATTTTAAAGGTGGGGGTAAGTTCTACATAGCTGATAACTATCTGAGGGCAGATTTCAACTTGGGTCTTCTTGCCTCCAAAAACAACACTCTTACCCACTCTTACCCACTGTGCCACCTAGCTATTCCCTAGCTGCCAGA
>JAQQSU010008703.1:0-12878 GCA_028627135.1 Pseudochirops cupreus
TTTCTTCCACTTCCCTTATTTGGTTTTGAAAATCTTTCTTCAGCTCATCTCTAGCTTTAAGGCATTCTTCATGTTTATTGGAGGCCTCTGGTGGGGGTGCTCTGGCTGCGCTCTCCTCCTCCCTCTCTCTCCCATGATCTTTCTTTTCCCCAAAGAAGGAATCAAGGGTTTGGCAGCTGTTCTTACTTTGCTTCTTATGCTTATTCTTACTCATGGTTGTTCAGACCGTGATTTTTTTTTAAAATCTCTGTGGGGCTCTGCTTCCAGAAGGGAAAGCTCTGTCCCAAATCGCTGGGGTCCTCCCAGCTGCCATAGCTCTTAGAAAGAGGCTGGAAACTCTTCGTATTTACTTCCGGCTTACTGGATAGCGAGGACTCCAAGACCGAGGCCCAAGATGGCGATCTGGATCCAGGCCGCTCAACGCGAGAGCTCTGGCCTGAGAACAATCACTCAGTCCCCCTGCTGCCTGCAGGCTGTGGGCAGGAAGCTGCAACGTGGAGGCGGGTACAAAACCTCTGCCTTTTGCTTTTCCGCTCTGGAGGCCTTCCAGCCAGACTGCTTATCTCCTCCTTTCACAAATCCCACTCGCAGTTGCTGCCAATCCACTCACCTGAGAGGCTCCTCAGCTCCTCCTGTCCAGCCGCCCCCAGAGCACAGCCGGGGCTTCAGGCCAGGCTGGTTTCAGTTTGCAGTGCTGATATGGTTCCTCATAGCCGAGCTGACTTTAGTGGGAAGTATCTTTTGTGTGCGTTTTGGAGTTCTAGGATTGGTTTAGAGTCCTGTTTTATGGGTATTTTGGGGTGGCTATGTGAGAGCTGCGATATGGTGCTGCTGCTATGCCGCCATCTTGGCTCCGCCCCCCTCTTCAGCTCATTTAATAGATGAAGAAACTGAGGTAAACAGGGTTAAGTGACTTGCCCAGGTTCACACTGCCAGGAAGAATCTGAGGCCAAATTTGAACTGGGGAAGAAGAGTCTTCCTGACTCTAAGCCCAGCACTCTGTTCACTATTTCACCTACCTTCCTAGCAATTTCTTTAACCATTCCCAGTAGATGGACTCCCATTTTATTTCCAGTTGCTGATATGAAGATTTTGGGATATTTGGGACTTTTCTTTCTGTTTTTGACTTCCTTGAATGCAGATCTTTTTTACTGCAAGTCTAATAGTCAAGCCACTATGCCACATCGACTATCCAAATATCAGTATGCAACAGGTCTAGTTTCTGTTCTGGCCAAAAAGTCTTGAGGGTCTTCCCCTCCCAGATTGATTCTTCTATGAAGACAAACTAGGCCATCTTTTGTCTCAATTCTTGCCTAGTCTTTAATTACTTAATGGGTGTTGACTCAGGCAAACAGACCTGGGAAAGACCTTAGCTTAAAAAGGCCAAGTTCACTCACTGGATCTGGGGCCATTTCCAGTCATCTTGACCTATGTCTTTGCCACTGGACTCTGAATGACTTGGAAGGAGACAGTGAAGCTGATGATTCTGCCCAGCCCCTCCTCACTTAAATCAAGTTCACATGCAAGTCAAGACATCACCCTCCTGATGTCATTGATCCTCCTCAAGAACAAAGGATGAACAACATACAACTGTTCAGTTTGTGTTCCCTCCAGACATAGCAATGACACAGAGTCAAGTTGTGATATTAACAGGTTCACCTAAAATATAGCTTGTGAGTCGTACCGTTCCATATTTGCTATGGCATTATTGAGCAGCTGATTTGCATTAACATACTGCCTGAAGAACCTGGAAACATGTCCCTGGAGCTCATTCATTTGGCATCAGTTCTCTCATGAAATGTCAAATCCACGATGTTTAATTAACGCACAGTGATTGACTTGTTCAGTCTTGAGTCACAGCTTCATTAGTTTGCTTTGCCAGTATAAGCTAATGCATCTTTAAGTCTATACTATGAGTTTATTCATTTTGTGGAATGATATTTCTCTGTATACCATGGTCATGCCTCAGGAAAAAGACCACCAACCCCGACCTCTTCTGATTTGGCATTTCCATAAGGCAGAAAAGTTGCATCACACAAAACTAGCACAAAATGTGAGTCTGAGGGCAAATCAGCTGTTTATTGTTGTATTATAGACTTCTTAGAAAACTATTTGCACCACTACTATCTCCCTCTCATTAACTTAATGAGATGTTAACACTTGAATTACAGCAGTTTTAATTTTTCTCAAATTACCAAAGCTTCAAAATGCATTAGATTGACTCAAGCTGTCTTCCAAAGAACTTTATAGCACCTGTAGGATTTTTGAACCTGAGGTAACTTCTACCACTTCCCCATGTCTAATTATGGGAATTTCAGTAAATTGCTAAATGCTTCTTGGTTTGTTTGTCTAAATATCCTTGAATGTCTAATCTTCTAGTCATTTCAAATGACGAGATGGCCCTAATAAAAGGGAAAATATTTTGTCTTTCTTCTTCTGATAAGGCTTTTGCATATGACACACTCAGGACACTTCCCTTTAAACAGTGAGTACTCAAAAAACATTGTTAGTACCATGTTAAGTCCCATCTAACACTCCTTCATTCTCTCTGCCACCCAAATGGGGTCCCCAAACAATTCTAGACTTCTCATAGTCAACCTTTCATACTACTCTCCTCTGGAACATAAGAAATTGTAAATTTTTCTTACTGTTAAAGATTTGAAAGTAATTAATATGGGAATCCTCAAAAATAGTGAGAAGATTTCATTAAGAAAAATCTGAATTTAAGAATTACTGAGTGACAAAGAAGTGCAATTTGATAAATGTTAATTTCCTATTCTCTGGGGTTGCTTCTGCATCCAACATGATGCATCTTAAAATTCAAATGCAAATTTAATAGCTAATGTAGCTTAGATAACTTTTTGATGCAAATAAATTATATTAATTATATTAAATTATAAATAATTAAATTATAAAATTAATTTAAAATCACAAGGCTTTTGTGTAATTTTTTAACCCAAGCTTATCTGATTATTGAACGGCTTTTTTAAAGCAGTGTGACTTTTAGGGCCACCTGCCCTATGGAAAGGTCAGGATGGAAATGACTATGAGGCATTTTATGTATGTTACTGCAGTCAGAGTACTTGCAAAAAGACACATTTTAAGTTATATTTTTAAGACTAGGTATTCACTATTCTGCAAACTCAGATTTTGCTAATGGGACCACACAAAATTTAGAATGACTAACCTGGGTTACAATAATAATACAATTAGTATTTATATAGCACTTTGCAAATGTTATCTCTTTTTTTTATCCTCACAACAACTGAGAGGGAGGTGTTATTATTATCCCCATTTTACAGATGAGGAAATTGAAGTTAACAGAAGTTTAATAACTTGCCCAGGGTCACACAGCTAGTAAGTGACAAGGGCTGGATTTGAATTTTCATCCCCCTGACTCCAGCCAGCTCTCTAAGCCATCCAATACCTAGTCAGCTCTATTATATAGGCCTTTCAAAGGACTGGTCATCTGGTCGATTATCAAGGCAAGATAATTAAGCTGTGGAGTAGAAAGGTGGTCCTTGTTATAACTCACTCTAATCTCTCTCAGGCTCTGGAACTGGTGGTATTAAACTGGGTCCCATATTGCATTGTAAAATATATTTACAAGAAGAGAGTGGGGCAGTCAGGCAAGACATCTTTGTAGAAGAGCAGTGAAGCTCTGGGGAAGCAGGTTATCTGGTTGGTTTTCCTTGTATGTCTGTGCTTGTGTTACAGTGTTATAAATGTTGGTGGAAAAAACATGCTACCTACTATGATGATTTGAACCCAAAGGGCTAGGCAGTGATGACACCCTGTTGGCAAGGTAAGAAATAACCATATCCCTTACAGTACCCTTTTAGCCCTTCCTTATTTTCTTGGTTATATCTATGAATGAGTTTGTAGGATTCTTGCAATGAGAGGGTGTGGGACTGTGGCAGGAATACTGGCATACAGTGGGAATTACTCCCTCCCTCCTCTCTTATTCTGAGATAAGGGATTCTTTGTGGTGTGTGGGTCAGACTAGACTGGGTTTGAGGCCCTTTCTGCCTCTGAAATTCCATGATTTTTTTTTTTTTTGAAAACCAGCCAAAAGAAAAGACTGGACATAGTAGATAATAACATATGAAGCAGTTCATAAAAAACTATTATACATTCAAAGTCAGGAGAAGACAAGACAGATTAGTACCAGTCAGCAGACCTTTTACAGGTCCTAGCTGACTCCTCTGCTAAGGGAAATGATGAATCTGGATCATTCCCCCAGAAAGGGCAAAAGATGAACCTTCCAGAGGGAATGTCATTTTCACAGTCTATAATCAAGGGTTATAGGGCAGGAAGGTAGTCACTGTAGTAAATAACCCTGATGATGGCAGAAACTTCTTTTTCTCAAACTGACCCTTTTGTAGTATTACTGACCATTGAAAAATAACTGGGAGGAGAGTAAGAACACCTGATGAGACCTTTGTGTGGCAAAGCAATATCTCTCTTGGAAGTCTGATTACATTACTACCTTTCCTAGTAGATCTATTTTTGCTTCCTCATGTAGATTTCTGGGGAGCAATTTTGTTGTTGTTGTTCAGTTGTTTAAGTCACACCTGACTCTTCATGATCCCATTTGGGGTTTTCTTGCCAAAGGTACTGGAGAGACTTGCCATTTCCTTCTCCATTTCATTTTACAGATGAGGAAACTGAGGATTAAGTGACTTGCCCAGTGTTCCACAGAAAGTAAGTATCTGAGGTCAGATGCGAACTGACGCCAGGCCTGGTGCTCTTTCCACTGTGCCACCTTGCTGGATGTCTAAAAATCATAGCACACAATAAATCTTTATCAATGGTGACGTTGTTTCACAGGGTCAGGGACGGTTGAATTCTACCCTCCTCTTTTAGCAGAGGTCGTAGTATCCTAGTAATCTGAAATGTAGGCCCATGCTAAACCTGCATCAAGAAACACAAATGAATTTTGTCGTTTTGGCTGAATTGACCAATTACTAGCTATTTGTTTGTTCATCAAGTCAAGATTTTAACCAAAATGATTAAATTAGTATATGTGTGGCCAAAGACCAAATTGAATGGGAATGTTGGGGAATTTTCTTTTGTTTCAAACTTTTGTGAAACCTTCTGCAAAAGTAATCACATTGCCCTTATACTTTGGAATGATTTTCATTAGTTTCCCTCTATCCTTATGATACCTGCTACTGGGAAAGCTAAGACTGGCAAATTACTTGAGTTCAGGAATCAAGCTGAAGTAGATAGAGCTAAAGCCAATTAGGTGCCTGAAATAAATCTGGCCTCAATAAAGTGAGTTCTCCAGAACTCCTCCCATCTCCACCCCCAGAAAACCATCAGGTCATCAGCAATGAGATTAGATCCATGAATAACTGCTGCATTTCTAGCCTGGGCAAGATAGAAAGACTAATTCTGAAAAGAAGAAGGGAAAGGACAGGAAGGAAATAAAGCCCAAACTTCTCGTCTTCTTAACTTGTTACCTTTTCTTATTTGTCTCATTGCTATATACAGCCAATGTGACAAAGCTAATGATAAGAGAAGCCTGCTTCTCTTCAGAAGGAACTAAGAAATGAGTTCCTAAATAAAACTATCAATGAGAATTATCAGTTTAAAATTTCTGTCATTTACAATCAATAGACAAAATATATAAACATACATTCAAATGGTTTTTTGCTATGGTATATACACTAACATAAGTTAGTAAGTTTAAAAAGAATGAGAAAATGAGCATGAGAACTCTCAGGACCAAGTCAAGTAGGTTTATTAAGTCATTCAGTTAGTAAATAAGTATTAATTACTTTTCTTCTATGTATCAGAAACAATACTAAGTAACAGGGATATGAAGAAAGGGAAAATAAGTCCCCACCCTCAAAGGGCTCACATTGTGGAAATAACCACATACAAACAAGATATATAAAGAATAAATTGAAAGTAATCTCAGATGGAAGATGCTAGCATTAAGGATGAGGAAAGACTTCTTGCAGAAGGTAGAATTTTATCTGGGACCTAAAGGAATCCAGAAAATCTAGGAAACAGAGACAAGGAGGGGAAATATTCCATCCTTGGGGAAGCCAGTGGAATTTTACCAAGTCAAGAGATGGAGTGTCTTGGGAGGAAGGAAAATGAAAGAGGCTGGTATCCCTGGATCATAGAGTATATAAATAGAAGTAAAATATAAGAAGATAGAAACAAAGGAAAGGACCAGGTTATGAAGGGCTGTAAAAGCAAAACAGAGAATTTTATTTTTGATTCCAGTGATGATAGGTAGATTAAACTGAAGTTTATTGAATGGGGTTATGGGTGAGAGAGGGATTATTAACATGGCTAGAACTTCACTTTAGGAAAATCACTTTAATAGTTGAATGAAAGATGAACTGGAGTGAGAAGAGACTTGACCCAGGGGAACAAGCCAGAAGATTATTGTAATAACACAAATATGAGGTGATGAGAGCTTATAACATGGTGGTGGCAGCATCAGGGGAGAGAAGGTCTGTGTGAGTGATGTTGCAAAGGTAGAAGCAATAGAATTTGACATGACAGTGAGGGTTCAAGGATGACACCTAAATTTTGAGTCTCAGTGACTGAGGTTATGGTGGTGGCATCAACTGTAATAAGAACACTAGGAAGAAATAAATTTCTTTTGAAAAGATAATAAATTCAGTTTTTGAAATCATAAGTTTAAGAAGTCTACAGTACAACATATCCAAAAGATAATTGGAGATGTGAGGGGTCAGGAGAAAAGTTAGGACTGAATAAATAAATCATCACCACAGAGATGATAATAGAATCTATGGGAGATGATGAGATCATCAAGTAAAATAGTATGGATGGAGAAGAGAAGAGGGTCCAGGATAGAGCCTTGGGGAACTTCCACAGGAGGAAGAAGAAGATCCAACAAAAGGGACTGACAAGGATCAATCCACAAGAACAATCAGAACCAGGAGAAAGAAAGAGAAAAGACAGACTGACCTAAAGAAAATAAGAGAAAGAAAGAAAAGAGTAAGGAAGGAAGGGAAGGAGAAATACAAGAAGGGAAGGAGAGAGGGAGGGAAGAAAGAAGGAGAAGGAAAGGTGAGAGGGAGGAAAGAAAGAAGATAGTAAAGAAAAGAGAATATTAAGGATAAGAGGGTGAACAACAGTATCAAAGGTTGTGATGAGGTCAAGGATAAGAATTTTCAGAACATTCTCAATTAAGAGAACACCGATTAACTTTGGAGAGTGGTTTCAGTTGAATGATGAAGTAGGAAGCCAAATTGCAAAGAGTTAAAAAGAGAGTGTCAAGCTTTCTCAAGGGTTTAACCACAAAAGGAAGGAGAGATGTAGGATGATAGCTAGCAGGGATGAATGGATCAAGTAAGAGTTTATGAGCACGATGGAGACATGGTAGATACCAGGGAAACAGATAGATGTGAAAGACTGAAGAATAGTCAGAGAGTGGGGATGATAAAAAGGGGACTGCTGCATTGTGTTTGACTCTTTTGTGAACCCGTTTGGGGTCTTCTTGGCAAAAATGCTACCTTTTGCCATTTTTTTTCTCCAGATCATTTTACAGATGTGTAAACTGAGGCTACCACAGATAAGTGACTGTCCCAGGGTCAGAGAACTAGTAAGTACCTGAAGCAAGATTTGAACTCAGAAAGATAAGTCTTCCTGACTTCAGACCTGGCATTCTATCCACTGCAGCACCTAGCTACTCAATAAAAGGGGTATGGGGAGGCAATTTCCTGGAGAAGATAAGATGGCTTAAGAACAGGCCTATTCAGACACATAAACAGCAATTTTTGCAACAAGAGCAAGTAATAGAAAATGCCCCCCACCCCAATCACCTTTTTAAATACTAATTTATTTGGGGACTGGAGAGAGAGAGAGAGAGACAGAGACAGAGAGAAGCAGAGAGAAACAGAGAGAAGCAGAGAAACAATGGCAAAGGGAGAGAGAGGAAGAGGGAGAGACATTTTAATTGCTGACCAGTGAAAATGATTTACAGCTTTGCAGATGGGGAGACAGATAGTAATGTCTGAGTATTTGAGAGGAAAAATTTAATAGCAGGAGGATCAGTGTTACAGCATAAGGAGGAGAGAGTTAGTTTTACTTTCTGACAGATTGTTCAGAATTTATTCTTTGGCAGAAGAGTTTCCAGGAGGAGAGTTTGCTTCTACTAGAGCAGGTGAGAGCAAAGGAGGAGGTAGCTATGTTTCTTAGAGATTATAGTGGAAACTACTTAATGATAAATAACCTTTAGGCTTTTCATACCAGCATGAGTGTTGGCTCAAATACCTACACATTATTCACACTTCTGCTCTATTTATGTAGTCATAGGGATCAACCTGAGAAGACTCAGGCAAAGGTTAATTTCTAACCAATAGCACAATTTGTCTTCTGGCTGTAAAGCTGGTGTGGCACTGAATATTTCATCAACTGCTTTCATTTGCATGGTCTTTAGGGTGCCTTTCCAACTAAATACTTACAGGAAAAGATCCGTAGAAACAATAGAGTATTTCTGAGAGGGCAGATGGCTCATGTTGAGGGAAAAGCTTCTGGTTTGTTTTTTTTTTGGTGGAGGAGGCAAGGGTGTGCTAGGCAATTACTGGATATTGAGAATCCAATTTGTGAAAGTTCCCATTCACAGAGGGAAGCAGCTACATAGCATTATTCTGTGTATGTGTATCTGTGAGTGTGTGTTTTTCTTCACTTTACTAGCTCAGCTTCTGCAGAGAGAGCACAAATTAATTATCCAAGCTGAATTGGGATTGCTGGTGATGGTTGGACATAAACAAGTGGGAAAATGAAAGGAAACAGGCTGGAACAGGAGCCCAGGGTAGAGCAAAGAGAATCTGTGCTTGGCAAATACAGAAGGAAAATAGGAATAAAACAATCTATTTTGGGGTTTCTCCTATTTTAGTACTTATATTACCTATAAAAGTACATATCAACAGATCAAATATTAAAAAGGATAAATGAAGCATTATAAAATATTCTCAGTAATGTGTGTGTGTTTGTGTTGAAGTGTTTTTTTCCAAGGCAAACAACTTTGAAGTGTCCTCATTCTTTCAGAGTGTGGAACTCATATAATTCCGTATTTGGAAGAAGCTTATAGCTACAAAGAAAAGATGAAAATTGAAACAATAATATCACTACTCTCCTGGTTATAATTATAGATTTAGACCTGGAAAGGATAACAGAGGTTAACAGCCTCATTTGATAGATGAGGAAACTGAAACCTACAGAAGTTCACTAGCTCACCAAGGTTACACATATAGTTAAAAATGGCAGAGTCAAGGTTCCTATCCAGGGCTTCCAACCCCAAAACATGCTGTTACTCTTATCAGAGAAACCATTATCATCTATGAATATTAATGTCATAACAGGTAAAGAATATTTTATCTGCACTCTTTCCTATACTGATTTAAATACCAGGTGACACTGGTAGCCACTCACCTGATCCTATTTCCCCCAAAAAAGATCTGCCAAGTCCATGTTCATACTAGAAATCATGCTTTTCACAGCCCTGAGGGAGAATGCTGGAGACAAAGGAAGTTTACTCTGGTCCTCAGAATATGAGCAAACTCCTCTTCCCTATGACCATGTCTTTCTCAGTAATTAGATTTATCTAATTAATCTAACTGTGATTAAAATAACTCTGAGCTACAACAACCACAACTAGCACTGTCTATTCTCTGAATTAACTGTATTTCCCTGAGTCCTTATTATGGGACATGGTATGATAGGGTTAGTCCTTTCCTTTCCCATCTCCTTGCAAACATATAGACATATCTAGATACTGAATATGCTTATTCTTTTTTGTATGGAATCAACAAGGGAATAAACACAACAGGATCAAATGTCTATTATGTGGCTGCATATCCCTAAATTTTCCTAGACCAAAACCGTTATCCTCATTCCTAAACAAAATATAGGCACCCTGAACTCAGGAGCTACAGAAGAGACTTTTTTAGGTATCTAGTTGTTATGGGAATGTGAAGATCTTCCCTGCCCCTAGGCCCTTTGCTTAAGTGGCTTAAGTGACTCTGAGAACCTTTCCTGATTTGAAAGTATACTCTGTTCTCTAATAGGCTGAATGTGGTCACGTGGAGCCTGTGGCAGGAGGCTTGTTTTTCCAGAATGCCTATGCCTTATTACTTTGTGATTGGGCAGTGGGTCAAGAGGGCTGTGACATTCTCCGAGCCAGGAGAAGGCTATATATACTCTGATGTGAGTTTTTGCTTTGGGGATCACTTTGGAAAGAGTTGTGTGATTTGGCCAGATGAGACTCTGGGAAGCCTTTGAAAAACCCAGGTGTTGGTGCTTCCCTCTCTGGTAACTGACTAGGTATGGATGTAGTGGTCAGGTGCTGGAAGCCCATCTGCTGATGTTTCTTTGTCTGCTTGTAACTTGTTTGTATCCTGTTTGTATTCTCTGAAGTTCAGGGTGCTGACTTTTTCCTCTGAATTAGGTAAATGATATGTTTGATTGACTAAAATAAGATTGTTAACTCATTTTGAGTTGCTTTCCGTTAGAAAAGCAAATCTAAAAACCTGTGCTAGCAGCCATCCTGGGTATGCTAGGGTGCTTGCTGATACACTAGTTCATTTAGTCTCCCCTAATCCTACCCAATGGTTCTTGCTAAGAGTGGATAATAAAGCTATTTATGAAGTATAGCATAGTTCTCAACTGGTGTTATAATTCCTTTTATTCAGTTGGGATAGGCATTAAATGAAGGAAACTCCAGATATGCTTTTTATGGCAATGGAGTTGATCTCAGAAATTTGGGAACAAAAATTTTGTGATAATCAGTGCTTCTCTATTTTTGCTGCCCTGCCATTGCCAAATACCTCCAACTAGTGGTGACATATTACTTATGGAACAAAGGATAAATGGTATGCATTTAAAGGCAGACCTGGGCAAAGAGAACCTACTCCCATTCTACCTTGGCATCTTTGTGATCCTATCTGGTATCTGCATGATATGTCATATTGCCACTGTCCATTCTAGTGTCCTTGATTGTTGTTTCATGGACCACTTCAGACCAAAGTTTTTGTAACACTGGGTACTGAATAGCACTCATTGATGAGGTACAGGCTCTGGGTACCCGCTTGAACTTGCCATGGCCAGGAAAAACCCCTCCAGGGGACCCCTTTGGAGGAAGCTCAGTCACTTGGGCAGTGGAGAAACCTGCTTTCAATGTCACAAGCAGGGTCACTGGTCCAAGAAGTGCCCCTCCAAGGCACCCCTAAGGAGGAAACCCAAATATTTGGGCAGTGGGGAGACCTGCTTTTGATGCCACAAGGAGGGTCATTTTTCCAAGGAGTGCACCTCCAGGGTATCCCCTCAGAGGGAGCCCCAGGAACCAACACCTCTAGACCTCTGCCCATCTGACCAGGAGGGACATTGGAGGAAGGATGGTCACAAGGTTGGAAAAGTGGTACAACCACCTTGTAGAACCCTGTCCTCTTCTTCTCAAGACTCAGAATGATGAGGAAGACTGAGGTTTGGCAGTGCTTCCACCTTCTCCATTTCCCTTGCTGAGCCCTGGGCAAGCATCATAATTGAAGGTAAGTTTACCTGTTTCTAATAGATACAGGTTTTAATTAGTTACTCTGGTCCTGGACATTGAAGGGTAAACTAAGTGATATCATAAGACATATCTCCTCCCCTGCCTATTTGAGGATCTGTTGTTTGTACACTCCTTCCTTATTATCGCTTCTTGCCCTGTCCCCTTGTTGGGAAGGGACCTGATGGTGACACTGGGTTGTCAGTTTTCTCTAGTTAAACCCCCTATCTCCCTTTGTTCACCAGACCCCCCTATCCTGTCCTCACAGTTGCCCCAGAAGTGTGAGAGACAATTGAGCCAATTGTCTGGGATCAGGGAATTCTTGGGAGAGCTACTCATGCCACCCCAGTAACTGTTCACCTCCAAGATCCTAATGAAGAGGTTCTCAACTTGTGGGTCACGACCTCTTTGTGGTTGAATGACCCTTTCACAGGGGTCACAGGGGTCACCTAAGACCATCAGAAAACACATATTTCTGATGGTCTCAGGAACCTCCTCTATCTGTTTCCAGGCGAGTCTGCCCACATGCAGACACTCCCACATATGACTATTAAAGGGTCACAGCATTAGGAAGGTTGAGTACCACTGTCCTAATGTGTTCCCCCATTGCCGTCCATATCCAATTAAGTCCAAGGCCTGGGAAGGACTACAACCATTAATTGAAAATGTTCCTAAAATACAAAATCCTTGTCCCTTGTCAATGTACATGTAACACCCCTACTCTTCCTATTAAAAAAAAAAGTCTAATGGAGAATACCAAATAGTTCAAGATCTCAGGGCTCTCATTCCTATATATCCCATAGTCCCCAATCCATATACAGTATTTACTCAGATCCCTGGGGGTACCCAATGGTAACCTAGATCTCAAAGATGCCTTTTTCTGTATACCTCTGCACACAGACTCACAATTTACTTTTGTGTTTGAATGGATACTTCCTAGGGAAACAAGTCCATGTCAGCTAACATGGACAGTCTTGCCCCAAGGGTTTCAAGATAGCCCTCATTTATTTGGCCAAGCTTTGGGAAGGGATTTAAGGGACCTGAAATTAAATGATGGCAGCTTAATCCAGTATGTGGATGATATCCTTATTTGTAGCCCTACCTGGGAGGCATCTTTGACTGCTGCTGCAAAGCCCTTAATTTCTTGGGTAGTGGAGGGTATAGGATCACTTTGGATAAAGTCCCAAAGATAGTGCACAAGTCCGTAAAATATCTGGGCCACAAACTGACTCTTACCTCTCACTCCTTAACCTCCAAGAGGAAAAAGACAATCTTGTCTATACCTATTCCAGCCACTAAGAAACAACTTCAAATTTTTCAAGGTATGGCTGGGTTTTGTAGG
>JAQQSU010008704.1:0-12877 GCA_028627135.1 Pseudochirops cupreus
CTGGGGGAGAGGGGACACACTGGGATGGCTGTTTTGGGGCGGTGGGTGGGGGAAACAGGGGGAGAAAATATGTAACTCAAAATCTTGTGGAAATGAATGATGCAAACTAAAATCAAATTTAAAAAAAAGAAATGAATTAGATAATTGTATAGATAGATGGATGTGGAACAGACTGATGAACTATCTCCTAGGAGGGCAAAGAAATAGAACAATGTCAACCTGGAGAGACATCTGAATTTAGCTTCAAAAATTCAATTCTATAAGTACAAAATGAGGAGTTGCAACTTAATATGAGTCCATTCGAAAGACTAAGAGGTTTAAGTGGACTCCCAACTCAACAAGAATAACAAATGAATGATAAAATATATAGATATATAGTCCTAGATTGAATGGAATAAAGTATAATATATACATAATAGGAGAGGTGATATTCTCAGTGAGAGCTCCTTGAGGGCAGGGACTGTTTTCACCTTTCTTTGTATTCCCAGTATTTAACACAGTTCCAGGCACATAATAAATTTTAATAAATAAATGCTTGTTGGCTATTCACTGATTAAGTAATTATGCTCATCACACTACATCTGGAATATTGTAATAAGTTCTGGGGACCACAATAGAGTGGGAACTGACAAACTGAAACTTGTCCAAAGGTTAAGGGACAAGATGTTAGGCAAATTCAAAATCTTGTAATATGTGAAATGCTTGGAAGAAATAAAGGGTATATTTCCTAAAGGAAAAAAAAGTTTCAATAAACAAAAAACATGATGGTATCTCATAATTTCTAAATCTTTTCATTAATTGTGAAATGATAAAGATGTGGCCCCATTATTGAATATTATTTATAAAAAACTTGCTTATTTTAACCCCATGAATACCACATGAAGAACATCCTTAATTCATGCATAGATGACTCTCAAATAAATTTGTTATATTAAAAAGAAAAGCTAGTTATACATAACAGAGAACTATAGCTTCATAGTCATAGTCATAATCTTTTTGTGTGTTCTCTTACATATACATAATAAATGAAATGCCCATTTTATGTTTGTCAAGTTCAGGATTTAGGGAAAAAAGATTTGGTATATATATATGGGAGAGTAGATGTTGGTAATCACTGATTCATCACCTCTTTTTTTTGGTTAACTTTTATAATATACAACACTGTTCTCTTTACAAGGCTGTCATCATGCAGGTCAGAATTTTGTAGGAGTTGCTTCTGGTCATATTTGAGGTTATGTAGTTCAATTCATTTTACAAATGAGGAAACTCATTTCACCTGGAGGAGAAAACTGAAACTGGGAAAGTTTAAGTGACTTCTTAAATGCTGCACAAATAGCTTGTGACTAAGTCTAGAAAAGAGGTGGGGCACCTGCTAACTCAAGGCCACATGCGGCCCTATAGGTCCTCACAAGTGCAGCCCTTTGACCAAACTGGAACTTCCCAGAACAAATCCCTTTAATAAAAGGATTTGTTCTTTGAAGCTTGAACTCAGTCAAAAGGCTGCATGGTGTACCCAAGGACCTAGAAGGCCACATATGGGCTCAAGGCCTCAGGTTCCCCACCCCTGGACAATAACCTAGGTCTCCTACTCTGTATACTCTAATCTTTCTGTTACACTGTGCTTTCTCTCAAGAAACTTCCGGAGAGCAGTTTAATAATTTAACAATTCTATGTAGCTTAGGTTAAAGAACCCTACAATATTTATAGACAGACCTAGAAAACTTCCCTAAAGAAAGCATAGGGCCCCATTCTATATATACCAGGATAAGTGCTGGCTGGTTGCCACTAGTCTGTGTTGTGAAGCCTGGATGCACCTTGGTCAGCGGACATCCTGGGAGCAGTGGTAACTCCTCCAAGCTCTGGCTACCCATACTTCACACAGAGAAGCATAGGGAAGGGAAACAACCTGTGGACCATGTGATCTTGGTTGCCATCCTCTGTATCCATCTTTATGTGTAAACAGCTTGACAGAGAAGGAAACTGACTAATCCCTATCAGGAAAGGTCAGTTTTCCTTTGCCCGTAGTGCAGCAGAACACATGCAAGCTCTGAAGGGAGATACCAAATAGAATTTTAGCTGGTGCTCCCCTTTACTGCAGAGGTTGATGCCTAAAAGACGCTGACCACATATGGCCTAAGACTGAGGATGCTAAAGAAGGTGGTGAAAGAAAACCTCTCCAAAACAAAACCAAAATCTTAAAATACAATATGACTGCATTCAAAGAGGAAATACTGGGGAGAGATGGTATGTGGGAGAATAAGAGTCACTGAATTAAATTCTGAATACAAAGGGAAATAAAAAACGGGGAATATCACTGCTGTATCCACCATGATAACACTCATAGAATTCTCCCACTGAGAGATAAGTAGATGAGACACCACTCAAACATCAAATTATATTTTGGTCAACTTCTAATAGACTATTTATTGAGCAATCTTTATCCATGCCTCTTCTAAACATTATGGAGGAAATATTGTATTTTTTTCAAAAAGTAATACCTTGTTACTAAATAATAACAATATTAGATCAATGTTTCTTTATTAAGCAGGCATTTCGCAACAATACATTGTAATGTAGGTACAGACCAACCTTCTATAACTCCTGCCCAAAGTCCAGACCCTCAGCTTCTAGTGCCCTCCCACTCTAATTATCATGTATTTAATAGTGGCTTCCCTATTATATCCAGAACCAAATATGAAATACTACGTTTGGTATTTAAAGCTCTTCACAAGCTGGCCCTTCTCACCTTTCCAATCTCCTTCTAATTTACTCTACTCTTTGTTGTTTATAATCCAGGAACACTGACTTATTTGTTGTTCTTTGAACAGGACACTCCATCGCCCACCTCGCAGCCTTTTCATTGGCTATCCTCCAAACCTAGAATCTACTCCTTACTCAATCCCATTTCCTGGCCTCCCTGGTCTCCTCTAAGATGCAGTCCAAATCCGACTTTCTGCAAGAGGACTTTCTTGGTCCCTCTGCCCCCATGCAACTGCGTTCCCTCTGAAATTGCCTTCTATTTACACTGTATTTGTCTTGTATAAACAGTTATTTGCATGGGATTTTTTCCCCCATATTAAAATAGGAGCTTCACAAAGGAAAGGCCAAGTTGTTTTTGTTTTTTTGCCATTCTTTGTAGCCCTACTGCTTTGCACAGCACAGGCCCCATAAACTAATGCTCAATAAACCATTGCTGAATGGCTGACTGCACTTATTTATTCATTCATTCTGTACATACTTATATATGTAACCATGGTCTCTGTTGATAAAATATTTGTCTTTATACTCCTGGTGCCTAGCCCTGTGCCTGCCATTGTAAGGACTTAATAGATTATTACATATTGATTAAATAAAAAATAAAAGTCCAAAAAAAGAATGCATACTGAAAGTTAAGAAGTCAGGATAAATGAGGCAAGTCTCTCACTAAGGAGCCACATGATAAGAAGTAGGAACTGTCATACTTGATTTTATTTACATAATTAGTGATAACAGCATCAACACGATCAGCACACATAACTTGTAAAGTGACACAGAAGATATCCAGGGATAGATGGACCAGATGGTAGTTTGTAAACACAGTGACTAGATGAGAGATTTCCCCTATTTGATGCCTTTCTACATCATTTTTTTTTAAATTAAAAGCAAGCATCCTTGACTCTGTAAGAAAGAACAAAAAGTTCAAACAAAAACAAAGTGAAAGTCATTGAATTTTAGGATGTTACAATTGAGATTTTTGGACTATAAAATATCTGATTATTAAATTAGCAAGATAAACAAAATGGCATATTTCTTACTTAAGCTTATTGGAAATGTATTCTGCCCCTTCCTTTGCCTTCTTTTTGCCTTCAAATATCACCCAATTCTCAATGATACAAATGTCTTTAAATTTTTACACAGAAAACTTCCTTAAGGATACTGTTTCTCAGGGCAGCTAGGTGGTGCAGTGAATAGAGCACTCGCCCTGGAGTCAGGACAACCTGAGTTCAAATCCAGATTCAAACACTTGACACTTACTAGCTGTGTGACCTTGGGCAAGTCATTTAACCCCATTTGCCTTGCCTTATCCTCAGACACCCCCCCCCAAAATAATATTGTTTCTTTCATTTAAAGGCTACATAAACATTTCTATATACATTGTAAACATTAATATGAACGTTTCTTATGCTATAACCCACAATTCACTTGCTAAAGATGGAGTCCTTAGTATCAAACATGCATATACATTTTTTTCAGACTGAAAATACAGATACAACTTTCCCAAATATTCAGTATGTGACATTGGCGACTAACCTGGACTTCTTCCTTCAATTATTTACTGCTATAGGGACTTTATAGAATTATGATTTATTAAAAATCAGGAGAAAGATTTAACATAGGCTTAGAAAAAATAAAATATCTGGAAGAGTAAAAGAATTAAATAAAATTCAGATAACACTTTGGTTAACAGTATTTAGTAAAAAGAATAAGTGAGTAAGGGCAATCCAATTAAGTACAACATCAATCTAAAAATTAGAAATTAGACTGTAATGATGTCAAAAGACAAAGAAGTAAGAGAACCCAACTTCAAGCTAGAATGCACATCTAGAATGTTCTCCATGATTCAAAGGAAACAAAGAAATCCATAATGCTTAACAGCTAATGCTACTATATTCCAAAAAATAGTGATTTTGGTCAGAATTTGCTTTCTGAAACAAATAAAAATTATTTCCTCCAATGTACAAAAGGAAGGAAAATAATTGAGCACATACGTAATGAAAAAGTAGTTTCTAAAAATCCTACTGATTTGAAAATGTAGAGAAGGCAACAAAAATTTCCACCATAACAATTAAAGAGGGGCCTAGTTTGCTATTGTTGTTGTTTTTCCATAAAGAGAAAATCATTTCCTATCACAGCTGTAATGTAAGTATAAACAGACTTCAACTAAATTGAGGTTAGGAGGAAGATTTAGGAAGGAACAGGACCACTCCTTGGGGGTGGATAGAAGGGTAATAACAAAGGTAAAAAAAAAAGATAAATTTTTCAACTTTTATTTTACTTTGCATTTTTAACAGAGGAAAATTATCTTGGGGGTTGGGAAAAATAGAACAAAAATATTTAATAGGGAGTCAAACCCAAGATAAGTAAGGGCACCAGAGAGCTCCTAATTCTCCTTAATTAGTTCAAGTCTCCTGGCCAGAGCAAACTACATTGTAGAATACACAAAAGACTAGTATTGGTGAGTTTTAAATATATTAAGGCAAATAGGAAACATACTACAAGACTGGGGATGAGCAGCTGTGATTTTTTTCTTACTTCTTTAAGAGAAAAGGGTGCATTCCAATCTATGGGTCAATGAACACGACTACACTTGTATGGGATTTGGAGTCAGGAAAATCTACCAGGATTCAAAACATGAGCCTGACATTAGCTGTGTGGTGTCACGCAATTCATTTAACCTCACTGACCCTTATACTTCATCTGTAAAATGGATATAATTGTAACTTTAGTACCTACCTCACAGGATTACATCAAGGTTCAAACAAAGTATTATCACATGCTTTGTAAAATTTAAAGCACCTTATGCCTGTGTGACCTTGAGATAGTTATTGAATCTCCATGGGTCTATGCCCCTTCATCTGCAAAATGGGAGGGGAAGGGGGCAAAGATTAGATGGCCCAAGTTCCTTCTAGCTTCAGACTTAGGATTCTAGGATGCTGCTTGTTGTCATAGTTGCTATTATTCCTGGAAAATTCTAGAATGAATTTTTAAATGGATGATCTATGAGCATTTAAAAAAAGAAAAGTTATCCTTAACATGATTTAATCAAATAATTCATGCCAGACTAATATAATGTCTTTTATTTTTTTCTTTCAGGTTTACTAGAGTAAACCTGATCAAGACAATGCCATAAACATATTGATCTTATATTTCAGAAAAACACTTGAAAAAAATCACATATTATCCTCCTCCCTTTATATCTTCAAATACCACTTCACTGTCAGAGGTAGGATTTTATGCACAAAAATTTCAGTAAGACTATTATTTTTTTTGCTTAAGATGTAGAGAGGTTGGCTAAATGATAGTGTTATTAGGTGGATTCATGCCTGATTTATTGCCCAGACTAAAGGAGTAGTGATTAATGCACTGATGCTAATTCAGAGGCAGGTCTCCAGTGGAGTACTCTATGGATCTGTCCTTGGCCTTACGTTATTCAACATTTTTTATCAATTACTTTGATGGATTCCTTATTAAATTTACATATGACACAGAGCTGGGGAATAGCTAGCTAGTTAACAAGTTGATCCACAAAATCAGGATCCCAAAAGTTCTCAATAGATGAAAATAATAAACCAAATCTGATGGGATAAAATTCCATAGGTATAAATGTAAAGGGCTCAAAAGTATAAACTATATAAGTCAGAAGGACTAGGCTTCAATTTCTATGAAAAAGCATCTTGAGTTTTTAATGGACAACATGCATTGATGATGAACCATCTAAGAAGGAGATACCAGTCAGTCTGCATCAAGAGAAATAAGGTATCTAGAACAAAGGATGTGATGCTCCCACTACACACTGTCCTTGTCACACCATATCTGGATTACTGGGTTCATTTGTGGGTTCTGTATTTTAAGAATGAAATTAATAACCTGGACCATTTCTAGAGGGGGTCAATGAGAATTGGAAGGAAAGAAGGAAGGAAGGAAGGAAGGAACGAAGGAAGGAAGGAAGGGAGGGAGGAAGGAAGGAAGGGAGGAAGGAAGGAAGGAAGGAAGGAAGGAAGGAAGGACAGAATGAAGGAAGGAAGGACAGAAGCAAGGACAGAAGGAAGGAAAAGAAAAGACCAGAAACCATGCAATACAAAGACCAATTAAAGGAAATGGGGATTTTGGAGTGAGACTTAAAAGAGGCATAATTGTTGTTCTCAGATATTTTAAGGGTGATCAATCACGTGGGAAAGAGACTGGACTTGGCCTGAGATAACCAAATGAGGAGCAACAATTCAAAATTACAGAGCTACAGATTTTGGCTTCACATTAAGGACAAGCTTCCTAAAAATTAAAGGTATCAAAAGGCAACATGATGCAGTGGCTACAGAATTGTCCTTATACTTAGAAAGATCTACATTCAAGTCTGGTCTCTGTTCCACCTGGATGTACGACCCTGGGCAAGTTCCTTCTGCTCTCAATGTTCAGGCAGCTCTCTAAGACTCTACGAGATTTCAGAGAAATTACTGATCTGCTTTGGTAGAAGTTCTTCTATGGGAGGTGTTCTTAACATGGGGTCCATAAACTTACTTTTAAAAAAAATATTTTGATAGATCTTTAAATTTATTTAGTTTCTTTTATAAACCTGTATATTTTATTTCATTCATTTTAAAGTGTTATTTTGAGAAGGGATCAATAGGTTTCACAAGTCTATCAAAGGGTCTATGTTGCAAAAATAAAAAAGTAGATTTATAAATAAATAAGTAAATGAATGAATGAATAAACAAATAATCAAACAAAAATAAAGAAATAGATAGATGACAGGTAAAAAGATAGAAGTTCAAGGTCCCTTGCTATACAGGGAGAACCCCGTATCAATGAAACCATGTCTGGTTCTGAAACAAAATTAAATTTAAAAAATTAAAGACTCCCCATAGAATCACATTATTAGAAATGAAAGAGAACTAAGTTATCAACCGTTACAACCTGCCGTTTTACAGATATGAGGGGGTGTCCCATACCCCCACATCAATAGTATCAATGGACCATACTTATAAAAGAACTAATCAATAAATCAAAGGTATGGAATCAGTGTGAATGAGACATTTTTACTGACTCAAAGACATCAACTAAGGAAGAACACTAAATCTAAGGAGGAGTGAAATGCTTATGAACCACTGGATGAAAGCAAATATGTGAGGCTCACATAAAAACAGCAAGATAGTTCAGAACTTGGAACTTCCCATGGTAGCAAACAGTTCCAAACAAACTCTCAAAAAGGCATTGCTGGGTGGGGGGCAGGGGCAGTTGGGAGAAGAGAGTCTACTTCTGGCATCTTATGAAGTTTGAAAGCTCAGATGATCTGGACTTTTATTCCATATCCCAGCAGTGTCCTAGGAAGAAGAGTGACTCTCATCCCAGCAGTGGCTGATGGCATATCAGCCTGTGAGCTACCACTATGTCACATGTGCTCTCCGAACTGAAGCCTACTTCTGCCTCCCCTCTATAGGTACTTGTGTTAAGGAGGTACTTGTAGGAATTGGTTAATTGATATTAGGGAGATAACAACTGGTTAAATATTGAGGGATGCTCTGGACAGGGGCTCGTGAGGGACAACACAAAAGAGAGAATCCATAACCTCTCAAACTATAAAGAGAGTAGAAGCTGGAACTCTCTAAGCACTCAACCTTCCAGTGAGAGTAGATACTCAGAAAGTGAGCCTAAAGGCTGTGCTCCACACATATGGAAACTGAGGACCAAAGAAATTAAGTGGTTTGCCTAAGCAAGGCCACTTTGATGATAAGTGGCAAAGCTAGGATTTTAACCAAATCCTTTGTTCTTTTCATTGTATTGTACTAGCTTGCCACAAGAAGTGGTTGATTCACCCTCACTGGAGGTCTCCAGGTGAAGACACCATCATCACTGCCACCACCACCACCACCATCATCATCATCATTATAATATTATTAAAGCTATCATTTACATAGCATTTTACAGTTGGCAAAGAGCTTTACATAGGTCACCTAATTTAATCCTCAAAACAACCCTGTGAGGTAGGTGCTATCATTTCCATTTTACAGATGAGAAAACTGAGACCAGGAGAGGTGAAAAGACTTGCCCAGGGTCACATAGCTAGTCTGTAGGTATCTGAGGCAGAATATGAATTCAGTCTCAGAGTCTTCCTGACTCCAAATTCAGTATTCTATCCATTAAACCATTCTTTTAAGGAAGGGTAATAGTTAATTCTCATTAGGTGAAGATGAGACTAGCTGGCTTCTGAGGCCCCTTTCAGTTCAGAGGGGCCATGATTCTGCTCTCTGGTAAGTCTATTAAATGATCACTGGTTGGGTCACCTTGGAGTTCTGAGAAATATCTAGCACTACTCTTTTGTACAGTCAGGTAAGTTAAATCCTTTCTGCACTATTCATTTCTCTATAGATGAGGTGAGAAGGCTTGAAAGAAAGGAGAAAGAGAGGAAGAGGGGGTTTTGCAGCATTTTATAGCATGTGGTATGCATATCAATGAAGGAGAATGCATATCACACACCAGCTGTTTACCTATGGCAGACTGCCTGGGCAATGCCATGTCACAAGCTAACAGTGGCAGGCAAATGCCTAGGTGATATGTCACATCTAAAAGGCAGGAATGCAGCAAGCTTTTCATTTTCTTGACCTATGTGTCCCATCATATAGGGTGATGCAGAGTTTATATTTTTTTCAGTAGCATAATTCCTGGGGCAAAATATGACATGGCTACGTACACAGAAATTATATGAGCAATGTCATGTTCCAGAAAAAAATTCCCTAAGGTGGTCAGTCAATAATATGTCTAACTTGAACATGTTAAAGCATTTATGGGTTGATAAAGATATGTCTCCATTTTTCTCTCAAAATTACCAACACATCAAAACCAAAGGCTAGATATCAAAATGGCCTAAACACAAAGTCATAGAGACTTTAGATATTATCCTTCATCCAAATCAAAATTTTTCTAATTGGAAAACCTATGACTAAAATTTTGGAGAGTGTTGGCAAAAGTACCCTTAAAAAAAGCTGGCCCACATGAAATATTTGGTGTTTTGTACACCAAATAACAATGAACTGCATAACAATGAATTTCCAACTGCAGAATGATAAAGTCATTAGTAATATAAAATATTGGAAAAATCATATATTACTATGTAATATTTAGCTCTGGAATTATTTCACATTCTGATAGTTGGCCCAGCTATCTACCTAGAACCAAAAAGAGATGAGTTCTATTTCTGTTGACTTGGAAGATCCAGGTTCAATGTGACTTTAAAATTGGGGGAGTGGACGTTAAGAGGTCCATAAGCTACAAAGAATATAATAGACTCAGATATATACTGGTTAAGTCTACCACTCTTGAATAAATATGTATAGAACAAGCTGGAGGTCGAGAGCCAATTCAGTTCTTGATTTCCCAATTTCTTCATCTTTATAATGTTGATGATATTGAATTACCTCACAAGCACAGTGAGAGGATTAACTAATTAATGAGTATCAATCACCATGGAAATATAAAGTGGAAGTAGCAATAATGCTTTTTTTATTAAAACTATTAATAGTAGTGCTTATTTAAATTTTATAAAGCACCAAAGACTCATAATGTAATAAGGATAAAACTTGAGATGAAAATTAAGTTTAAAAAGAATCTATAACACTTTGATAACAAGTATTAAGTTCAAAGGTCAAAAGGTGTTAACTAAATAGTGTAGACACTGAGAAATTGGCTTAATGTGACTTTGTCTACAATTTCCCATGCCAAATACTATTGGCATGTTTTATTATCTCAATAATAATTTTATTTAAAATATCTTAGTTTTAGATTAACTCACACTAGTATTTCCTTTACTTTTCATACTTCTTCAAAAAGTACTGGGCATTGTTAGTGGGCTAGACAGAGAAGCAGACTACATCCTGTTTTAAGGTTTTGGTTTTTTTCCCTATAGGTTTGTTACGTATATACCTAACACGTGCATACACACACATCCATATACTACAGCGTTATATGCATCTGCATATGTATACACACATACACACATGTATATATGTATATATGTTTATATAAGTATATTTTAGTTTCCCCTATAGATATTATGTGTAATTACATATATACACATATACATGTACTTGCCATATTTATTGTATATATATGTATGAGCGTCCAGACACACATCTATTTGTATATAAATGTATGCATATTTATTCATTTATTTGCTTTTCTGCAAAAATTTGCTCTCCAAACCTATCCCCCATTTCTTGGCAATAGAGTCATCAGACCTACCCTGCTTGATTCTTTCCTTCCGTTCAGAGGAATCACAACTTTCCGTTTTCCTGAACAACTTAACCTGGGGAGAAGGTTTCTCCCTGACCACTCCCTGGCTGCATATTTACTTTGTTCTGTTCACATACAGAATACATACGGCATGCATAGTGACCTGCCTTTATTTCTTTATGCTCTCAATGTATGACTTTGTAACTGTAACTCACAAGAGTACACGTGAGGAACTCCTTTTCTGGATGATAATTCAGAATTTCTTTCTCTAAGATTCTGCTTATGCTCCCTCTGGTATAATATCCTTCTTGATGCCCTGCTCTTTTCCAAAAAGTTACCCATTTTCATTTGTCAAAGTCCAGCCCAAGGCTGAACACCTCCAGGATGCCTTTGCTGACCCCCTTAGCACCTGTTAACCTCCTCTTTTTTTCAGCTTCTTACAGAATTAATTTTCCTTGACACATTCTGGCTTTTAGTCTCACCCTGAAACAACCATTTAATTATGTATATGCATTGTCTCCTCAAGTAGACAGCAAAGTTCGTGGAGAGAAGGGACCATGCCCTACATTCAAGGGAATCCCGTCAGTGTCTAGCAAAGGGCTGAACTCACGGCAGGGACACAATAAACACTTGCCAAAAGACAATTTCGCCCGATTTTACACTTTACATAAATCAATTCAACAATACTTTATCAAGCACTGCCCATGTGCCATGCACTGCGTGCATACTCTGAGTGTGACAGCACAAAACCAGAAGAGACCCTGCCCTCAGCAGGCATTCTATCAAAGGAAAACCAGACGCACACAGATACATCAATGGTGAAACACACGCAAAGCACACATAGAGTAATTCAGCTGGCAGAGTTCTGACCGGCATGCAGAAAAGTTCCACGTGCCGGACGGCTCTTCAGCGGAGTCTTCATGGGACCAAAGGCAGAGGGAGAGTAGGAAACAGCTGGAGGCGGGACAAAAACACAGCAAGTGTGTTGGCTTGGCTGAAATGTGGAGAATGTGAAGGGGAGTGATGTGAAACCCATAGCAAAGATAGTTGGGAACATGATTGCGAGGGGTGTAAAACTGCAAAACAGAAGCGCTTGCAACATATTATTAAAAACCTGACACAAACACTTAGCATGTCATTTTATATTGTTAGTATAAACATAACCAGCTAATCTTTTTGATTACTTTTAGCGCAAAAGCATTAAATTTTATCGTATTTCAGTAGTTAATAGTCTTCTAAGACTCTCACATGGACTTAGATCAATGGTTCTCAACCGGTGGGTTATATTCAATTTAAATACATCCTGCATACCAGATATTTACATTACAATTCATAACAGTAACAAAATTATAGTTATGAAGTAGCAACGAAAATAATTTCATGGTTGGGGGTCACCACAACATGAGGAACTGTATTAAAGTGTTGCGGCATTAGGAAGGTTGAAAACCACTGACTTAGATTCATCTGAATCCAGGATAATCTTCTGAATTCATCTCTGTTCAACTTTATCACATTTACTGCACTCCTCTAGAATGTTATATACTAATTTATATATTTTTAAAAATTAAAGGAGATTTGATTTAATATTTTTGAGAATTTTCTAAGACTTTCAGTATAACACTTGAGGCAACAGGAGACATCTTGGGGTGTCACAAAATCACTGTGCTAAAAATTTGCACAGAGAAATTCAGTACCCCTAAAGAAACAATCTTCAGTTGCAACATAATTTCTTTTAAAGTAGTATCCATTAATCTGGAACTATGCCCAAAGGGCTATAAATAATTGTATACCCTTTGACCCAGCAATACCACTGTTGGGATCATATCCCAAAGAGATCACAGAAGTGGGAAAAGGACCCATATGTACAAAAATATTTATTGCAGCTCTCTTTGTG
>JAQQSU010008705.1:0-12877 GCA_028627135.1 Pseudochirops cupreus
AATAGACTGGGGGAGGGGGGAAACACTGGGATGGCTGTTTTGGGGTGGTGGGTGGGGGAAAGATGGGGAGAAAATATGTAACTCAAAAAAAATTTAATGAAATAAATTTAAAAAAATATTCTTTTCAATTTTCTCATAAAATTTTTTAAACATGAAAAAAGTGCATACAAAGTAAACACAAGGTATCCTTGTAGGAGGAGGCATTAATACAGTGGCTCTCTACCTGTGGGTCACAACCCCTTTGGGGGTCGAACAACCCTTTCACAGGCGTCACAGGGGTCACCTACGATCATCGCAAAACACATATTTCCAATGGTCTTAGGAACTGAGACACCACTCCTCTATCTGTCTCCAGGCGGGTCCGCCCACAGGCAGATACACCCACATATGAGTATTAAAGGGTTGTGCCATTAGAAAGGTTGAGAACCACTGCACTAATAGCTGAGGTATCAGAAAAGATTTCATATCGAAGGTGTTGCCTGAATTGAATCTTTGATTTTAAGAGGTGAAGACGAGGGGGGAATTCATTGCAAGCATGGGGGGCAGCTAGCAGGAAGGCACAAACATGAGAGATGGAGTGTTAGGTATGAGGGACAACCAAGAAGGCCACTGGCTATACCAGAAGGGATGGGAGGAAGTAATACATGCTACAGTTGGAAAGATGTGTGATTCATTTGTGAAGAGTTTTAAATGCCAAATGAAGTTAATATTTTATGCTGGAATTAATAGAGAGCCTCTGGGGTGTATCAAGTAGAGGAATGACGGGGTCAGATCTGTGCCTTGGTTAAATTATTTTGTTAGCTATGTGAAGGACAGGATAATGTATTATATAAATGTCATTCTTCTAGTTAATATCATCATCATTATCATTTTCAGGGTTATTTTGATTGTAAAATGGACATGATAATATCTGTATGACCCACATCAAGGGCCCATTGTAAAAAAAGTGTTTTATAAACCCTAAAATATTTTTTAAATGGGAGTTGTTTTCACTGATGTCAAAATTGAAAAGAATCCAATGTACTGATTTTAAATGAAGAAACTGAGGCCAAAAGAGATTAAGTGATTTGAACTGCTTTGGGTCAGTGGGTTAGGAACAGAATCAATGCTGGTTACCAGGTCTTCTGAGTTTTCCGTTGGCTTTCCTGCCCATATGCTCTGATCTTGAGCAAGTAATTTTATTTCTCTAGGCCTTAATGTCTTCATCCTTACAATGAGGGGGTGTGGCTAGATGACACCTATTCCAGCTTTATCTGTGATTCTGTAATCCTATGATTTCATGGATTGAGATATTTCTGAGTTGGGCAATGCCTGTCTTGAGCACAGGAAGCTGTTGTGCACAGATGTTTTTTGGTTTGGGTGATTTACAAAATCCTTACAAATTTTGCCAATTATGCTGGGGTGTATATTAAAGTTTAAAACCTCAATCACAGCAATTTTAGAAGTGGGCCTTCTTATGTTTTACACCTGGGCTCCCACTAAGTGTGGCGCAGCAGGAGTCTGCAATATCTTGCCAAAAAATACATTTAAAAAAATTTTTTTTCAAACCCAATACTGAAGATATATTGTTAACAGCAGGTTCATTTAGCAGTTTATTCTTTGTGGATGGCATCCTGCATTGAAAATGCCCTGCACACAAAAAGGAGAGATTAGAGCATATTTGGAGCCCAAGAGAAGACAGGACTTCTAAATAGGTGAAAACAGAAGGAGGGAAGTTGGTATCCTGAGAGCGGAGTGAGTCTTCAATTATGTATCATACAGAATCAAGATTCAGCATAGCAAAAGTATTATCAGTGAAGAAATTGCACTCCAGGGCTTTAACTTGTTCAAAAATATTATTGTTTGAAAAGCATATCCACATTTGAATCCATATCTACTTGGAGTTCTGCACACATACATCCAATCCTCTGCTAATTTGTTGAACAAACATTTATAAGGCATCTGTTCTGTGCCATGCATCCTTCTCAAAAGTAGGAGTTTTATAGGGATGAATAAGACATGGTCCCTACCCTCAAGGAGTTTATAGTCTAATAGGGGAAATATGACATATATACGGATTAGTACTGCTCAATACATCAAGGATTCCTGAAATCACCAGTACGGAGCCTATGCAGAAAATTGTCCTTCAAGGAATATGTCCTGCATATCCTGAAGGACCATAGATAGAGTGCTGAACTTGGAGTCAGAAAGACATAGGTTCAAATCCTATCTCTGATAGTAAATAGCCCTATGACCACAGGCAATCAGTGAACCATTTTGAGATTCTGTTTCCTGATGTATAAAATGGTGTGGTTGAACTAAGTGATCTCTAAGGTCCCTTTCCATCTTGAAATTTATGATCTTATGATATTTAAAGGGGAATTACCTCTTCAATAGAGTGGCCAGTGGGAATGCTCCTCCAGATGTGTTGGCACACCCAACCCATGCCAAATTATGATATGGGAATAATAACATAGTATGGAAAGTGCATTGGACTTGGAGGGAGATCAGGCTTTGAAGTCCAGTTATCTCATTGATTGGCTTTCTGACATTAGGCAAGTCACTTAACCTCCCTCAGATTCTTCATCTGACAAACAGGGACAATGCTACCAACATTGCCTAATAACATTAATATTATTTTAGGTGACACTAATAACAATAATATTAACATGACAATAATAATACTAACAAGATAGGGTTGTTGTGAGGAAAGGATTTTGAAAACGTTAAAATGCAAGTTCTGTGAAAGCAGGGACTATCTCATTTACTTGTGTTTGTGTCCTAGGACTTAGCATAATGTCTGGCATCCAACAAGCCCTTCTCTGGCAACCTGCAGTTTACAGTTCTGGGTTCTGAACTAAACTCCCCCACCAGACAATTGTGTGTGTATAGGTGTGTATATGTGTGTTTGCACATGTATACACACATGTATATATGTGTATATACATGTATGTGTATGTATGTATGCGTACATATGTATATGGGTGTCCAATTATTTTATTTTATGCATTCAAAAACATTATTCCAAGAAAAGCTGCCTGGGCTTCACCAAGCTGCCAAAGAGTCTTGATGCAAACTTGTCTTAGGATTCTACCTGAAGCATTGAGAGCCTGAATAATTTGCTCATGATTACATAGTCAGTAAGTGTCAGGGCATAACTTGAACCTGGATCATACTCACACTGAAACCAACCCTCTACCGGCAATTCTCAACCTGTGGGTCACGACCCCCTTTGGGGGTCAAACAATCCTTTCACAGGGGTTACCTAAGACCATCAGAAAACACATATTTTGGATGGTCTTAGGAACAGAGACATCACTCCTCTATCTGTCTCCAGGTGGGTCCACCCACATGCAGATACGCCCACATATGAGTATTAAGGGGTCCCAGCATTAGGAAAGTTGAGAACCACCATAGAGTCTATCCACTTTACCTTACTACCTTTCATTCTCTGGTTAACTTTCTCCATCCAAACTCCTAACCTCATCATTCAATGAAAACTGCTCTCTCTAAAGACATTAGTGATCTCTCTCTCTCTCTCTCTTTCTCTCTCTCTCTCTCTTTTTGGCTTTTTTCAGGGGGAAGGCAGGGCAATTGGGGTTAAGTGACTTGCCCAAGATCACATGGCTCGTAAGTATTAAGTGCCTGAGGCCGGATTTGAACTCATGTCCTCCTGACTCTAGGGCGGGTGCTCTATTTGCTTCACCACCTAGCTGCCCTGATCTCTTAGTTTTTAAATCTGTCTTTACTCAAACATTATCCTTCTTGACCTCTGACACTGTTGATCACCCTTTTCTTCTTGATAATTATTACTTTTCTCTAGGTGTTTTTGTTTGTTTTCTTCTTTTGTTTTTGATTTGCTACTACTTTTTACTCATTGCCCATCTGACCATTCTTTTTCAGTCTTTTTTGCTGGATCTTTGTCCAAGTTACACAACCAGGGTGTCCCACAGCATTCTCTTGGCACTCTTCTCCTTCTATGCTAATTTATTTCATGATCTCATTAGCTCCCATGGATTCAATTATCATGTCTAGACTGATGAACTTTAAATCTACTTATCTCTTCCTAACCTCTCTGCTGACCTCCAGTCTCATATCTGCCATTGCTTATTAGATATAATTTCAGACTGGATGACTTGTTTATATCAACATGTTCGGCGTTATCATCTTTTCCCCGAAGCCATCCCCTCTTCTGAGCTACCCTTTTACTATTGAGGATAACACCAACCTCCCAGGTGTTATCCTTAATGCTTCACACTCTCTTATTCCTCATATCAATCTGTCGCCAATGCCTAGCCTACCAATTTCACCTTTGCAGCTTCTCTCCAATGGACTCCAAACTCTTCTCTGATATTGCCATCATCTTCATTATCTCATGCCTTATGATTATGAGTGTGGTAATTTTAAAAGTACGAATACATTCTCCTATACTTTCTTCTATGTCTTACCTCTGTTCATATTTCTGTAAAATTCTAAAGGAAATCAGATGTTAATGAGGATCAACTAAGAATATCCCATCTATCAGCATCCACCAAGATTTGATCCATTTGAATTCTCATAATCTTTTTGTCTTAGCTAGGTGGCTTAGTGGATAGAGCTCTGGACATAGAGACAGGAAGACCTGTACTTACTGGCTAAGTGATTCTGGGCAAGTCACTTAACTATAGTTTGCCTTAATCCACTGGAGAAGAAAATGACAAAGCACTCCAGTATCTTTGCCAAGAAAACTCTGTGGATGGTATTGACATGCTATGGTCCACGAGGGCACAAAGAGTTGGACATGTTGCAACAACAACAGTCTATTTGTATAGAGAAGATCCTGCCTTCTCCAATCTACCTGTCTTGCTCCATGAAGCAGGTTTTGATATGGGTTTCAGCTGAATGATTTCCTGCCCTAATCCTTTCCTTGAAATCTTTTTCATAACCAGGGTTAGAATAATAAAAACAGGAAGCCTGGAGGTTAATATTTCCAGGCTAGCTATCTCTCCGAGGTGGCAGGGTCCTGATCTAGCCATTGGCGACAGGTGCCTGTTTCTTTTTTTTGTTTGTTTTCTTTAACTTTCTCCCCTCTTCTAGAGTCTGCTTCCTAGTTGAGATTCTTTTCAACTCTACTTCATCTCTTCTCTAGACAGCAGCCAAGACAAATATTTCCCACTGCTCTTAATGGAACCATCGCCAGAAGCTATTGCTTCTGTCCAACCCACCAGGTTCCTTCCAATGAATTGAGGGGTAATTGAGTTTTAATTTTAACTCCAATTACATCTTGAGAGATGAATGGTGCAGGGCAACTACTTACATGGGGCCAAAAGTGAGCCATAAATCATTCAGTTTTTATGATTTCATCTTTACCATACTCCTTTGAATGTCTCAGGAATTCAACACAGTTAAAACTAGTCTCTTTGGTAAGGAAGGCAAAAATAGAATCTGCCATCTTCTCTCCCCTATTTTCCAAACTATCTTCTAAGAGGGTTAAGGAATTAGTGTTTCATGCCTATTAAAATTCAACTTGCAGTCTCTCCTGTTTTCAGTGAATCAATAAGCATTTATTAATCACCCAGTTGTTCAGGGATGGGTAGAGTATGTTCAAGTGGGAGTTTTAAAATCATTGCTGAATGAGCTCAGGAGGACTAGGGGTTCATCCTCTGGGTGGTGCCTATTCAGGTGAATGGACCAGGGTGGGAAGCTTATGTAATTGACATATCTGATTCCCTGATGGAAGGAAGAGGTCAGATGAGGACTCCTGCCTGTTGTGGAATAGTAAACTAACTGGCATATCTTGACAAATGAATAATTATCAATATATCATTGAAGTTGGAAGGAATCTTAGTGTTTATCCAGTCCCAAAGTGTCAAACACACTGCCCATTGGTTACATGTAGCTCATTACACTCCTGAGTGTGGCTAAACCAGATTAAAATTTAATTATGAAATATTTTACATAATAAATAAAAATATAATAAAATACAGATAATATTACATTTTAAAGTTAAGTCAACATACAACCTGAAAGGATACATGAAACTTGAGAGTCACATCCTTACATGTGGCTTTGATCACTTATATTTCAGAGATATTTTAGGGTTTGGGGGCTAGATTATTTTTCATTCCCTATTTATTTATTTATTTATGCTATCTTTTTTTTTTCCTTTTCTTTAAAGAACTGGGACAATTAACCTTGCCTCATGTAGTTTTCATTCATAATTTCTTGAAATATAGCTCCGGTGAAGCAGGTTTTGATAAAGCCCATTGGAATTAAAATGAGACTATTTGACTATGCCTTTAAACCCAAACACTCTGGTTTTCACTGACTGGCCACTAATAGGTCTCAATCCAAGCCTCAAATAATCATTGTTTGGGTTTTAATGACTCAGAAAGAGTGTAAATAGCTATTGTTTCTGTTCTGACTAGGGACTCTTGAGTGTCTTCCCCTCTCAAATTGATTCTTTTGAGAAATCAAACTAGGCCAACTTTTTTCTCTTAATCCTTACTTACCCTTTAATTACTGAATGGGCATTGCCTCAAACAAAGTGAGAGGTAGGAAAGACCTTAGCTTAAAAAGGCCAGGGTGTCCCATTGCATTTGGGGCCACTGGCAGTCACTCTAACCTATGTCTTGCCATTGGACTCAGATGACTCTGGAGGAGAAAGTGAGGCTGATGACTTTGCACAGCCCTGCCTCACTTAAATTCAATTCACTTTCAAGTCAAGACATTAACCCTCCTGATGCCATTGGTCCTAGTTGAGAATGAAGGACCAACAACAACAACAACAATTCCACTCCTTCATATTCCTGAACAAGTAAAGCCATGCCACATCAACCCATATCCAAAGTATAGGGAAGTTTGTAATCTGATTCATTTTTTCAAGTTCTGAAAGACATTGACGTGGATACAAAGGTGCCCTAAGTGTTAGAAAGAATATTAAGGGTTGATTTTCCAGTATTTTGTGAAGCCCCTAGTTTATTCTCTAACCTGAAGGCTCCCTAAAGTCTTTTCCCTTATCTTGAAATACCATAAAACGTCCCCCTTGTCTTGGACCATGAAATTCCTTGTCTCCCCTCATCCTGGGTCATAAAATTTCCCGTCTCCCTTCTGTTGTGTCATTCATCTTCCTCATCCTGTCCCTAAATCTCCAACACCCATTAGAAACCCTAAAATTACACAACCATCTGTACAGCTTTCTGTATATATAAGTCTGGTCTTTTTCCTATATCAATGCCTTTGTTTAGCTCCTTGCTAAATCTCAGGTCCATATGCTTTTGCATCAATAAACCTCCCATTTGCTAAGGAGAAGATCTGAGTGAATTCTTTCAAAATCTGAACCAACTCTCCCAACTCTGACCCCAACAACATCACGAACACTGAAGCCCTGGACCTCAAACACTATAAGCACAAAAATATGATATAAAATTAAATCTTAGACCATAAAAATCGTTTTCCTTCTTTTATTTTTAGAAATGATGCTTTAGTGAAGAGGACACAGAGGTAGAAAAACAACCACAACAACCACGAGCTAGGTAAATGACAGTGTTGCCTAATGAAAGGAGATCCTTATTTGGAACTTGGATGATGTGGACTTAAATTTGATTTCCAGTACTTCTGGCCTATGTGACTGAAGGGAAAAACTCTCTAGGTATCAGTTTACTCAACTGTAAAGAGGATTATGCCATTTGTACTCCCTACTGATGAGGTGCAGGCACTGGGAGCCCCCCTGAATCTTCCCACAGAAGGCATTTGCCTGAGGCCATGGGCCTTAAGTTGTGGCTCTGCCACAGTTTTTAGCCCTCCTTTGTTCCAGCAATTTCCCACCCTTGATCCTACTGTTCCACCCTTGAACTGGCCTGGCCAACCACTGTCTGTCAGCTCCGGCAACTTCCCACCTTTAATCACTCATTACTGGAGTCTGACCTCATCTGACTCCTCTTGAAGACCTTCCCCAAACTCCTACACTAGACTACCCCTAGATTCCTCCCACAACCTTTCTATACATAAGACTCCATCTTCCCTCCATGTGGTGTGAGAGTGCCATAGAATAACCTAGCACGGACTTACTCTGTGTCAGACTTGCTCTGGCCCACTTACCCAATGCAAGCGTCACAGATACCTAGGCTCCTTAAGAGTCTACCTAACCGACCAGGATTTGGTGCTCTCACTGCCACAGCCTGGGTTCAATTCCCGGTCAGGGAACCATAAAAATGATGGGGTTAGGGTTACTCTGGAGACCCCAATATATCAACATGCCAGGTCCTACCGAATGAATTTGACTCCAGTCTTCTCAGCCAAAGAAAAGTAAAGCTTATTAATAGTTCATTAAAAGTTTGCCATATTGGGTAGATTCTTAAGGAGCCTAGGTTACTGTGAGGCTTGCATTGGGCAAGCAGGCTAGAGCAAGTCTGACACAGAGTAAATCTGTGTCAGAGTAAGTTTGTGCTAGGTCATTCTATGTCACTCTCACAGAGCAAGTCTGTGATAAGTCATTCTATGGCGCTCTCACACCACATGGAGGGAAGATGGGGTCTTATATACAGAAAGGTTGTGGGAGAAATCTAGGGGTGGTCTAGAGGAGGAGTTTAGGGAATGTCTTCAGCAGGAGTTGATGAGGTCAGACTCCAGTAATGAGTTTGGGGAGGGTCTTCAGGAGTCAGATGAGGTCAGACTCCAGTAGTGAGTGATTAAGGGTGGGAAGTTGCTGGAGACTACCTGGAGCTGACAGACAATGGCAGGCCAGGCCAGTTCAAGGGTGGAACAGGAGGATCAAGGGTGGGAAATTACTGGAACAAAGGAGAACTAAGGACTTGGGCAGGGCCACAACTCAAGGCCCATGGCCTCAGGCAAAATGCCTTCCCTGGGAAGATTCCAGGAGAGCTCAAGGGGCCTCCCAAAGCCTGTACCTCATCACTACTTCATAGGATTGTTGTGAGGATAGCTCTTTGTAAATCTTAAAGCTCTCTAGATAGAAGGTCGGGATAAATATCTGCAGGGGTATCTTCTAACTCTGAGATTCTCTCTTTTCCTGATTTACTTGGAGCAACCTGCTGGAGATTTTCTTAGAAAACAATCATTTTTATGACTGGAAAGTTTCAGTGCCTAACCTGGAAGAATTACCAAAGGGCTCTTGTTGACTTTGTCAACAGTACAATTTTTTTCGTGTGATATTTTTTACATTTCTTTTTAAAAATTCTTTTAATTTATGGAATAAAACAAACATTTCTATAGCATAGTATAATAAAAAAGGTGATTACACATGAAACTGGAAATCTATCTAAAATTTGCTATTCTACTTAAATATAAAATCATATTATTATGTGTTCATTTTCCTTTTTCTTTCTTTCTTCCCCCTTACTGGTCCACACTCTAGAGATGGCTACCAGAAGACAAATACCATTTACATGTATATTAACAAGACATTTCTAAGGAATGACCTTTTACAATACAATGGGTAATCTGGAAACTATCCATTAAGGGACATCTGTAAGTAAAAAGAGTATTTGTAAGTGAAAAGGGCAGCCTGGTAAAATTGGAATCAAACTCTGACTCAAGCCCTAGTTGGCTATGTAATCTTGGGCAAATCAATTGACTTTTGTCAAAATTCGGTTTGTATATCTGTAAAAGAAGAGGTGAGGCTAAATGATCTCTCTGGTCCCATGTATTTCTGATGCTCTAACATTTTATGATTACATATGAATCATAAGGAGCCAATGTAAATCAAGTCTGTAATCAAATATGATTTACTGTCATTATCAAAAATAAAAAATAAATCAAGCAAGCATCATAGATTTAGAGATATGAGGAGCCTTTGAGGTCCTGTAGTCCAATCTCTTCCTTTCACAGTTGAAGAATATGAGGATCACAGAGATAAAGTGATGTAACCAAGATCACACAGATACCAAATGGAGGAACTAGATTTGGAATTCAGGTGCCCTCACATCAAATCAAGAACACATTCCTTTCAGGGTTGTTTTGAGGATCAGAGGAGATTATTATTTGTAAAGCACTTAGCACATTGCCGGGCTTATAGTCAGTACCATATAAATGTTTATTCTGTCCTCCTTTTCTCTCCCCCCACCTGGACTCACAAGCTAATTGTCTACCCACAAGAACAGGCTGTCTCTCATTCTGCATGTAGTAGACATAAATCCTAGTTGAAATGAATTTAAATGAAATTCATCATCTGGGTGTTGAGTGTTTAAATATTCTACTCTGCAAAATTATTAATTTGGACTTTTAAGGACAGTTTGGGATGCAAAAATCCTATTATCCTATTTTCCTATCAACTGAAATTTACAGAGAAACTTGGCTTTCCACTATCATTGTCACCTTTGTTTTACTCTGACAGGAACACTGATGGATTTGTGTTTCTCCCATCCCCTATTCATCCTTCAGTTGTCTGTGAGGATTGAGTCAAAAATGAACAAAGTATGAGGGGAAGGTGGAGGCAGTATTGGGTGAGATCAGTGGCTCCTGGATAATTGAAGGCCAATGTAATAAAAGTGCCAATGGATTTTTTTTTTTTATTTTCCTTCAGGCTCCTGGAAATCCTTTCCCCCTCCCTACCCCATCCCACACATACCCCCAGAAGAAATGGGAAAAATGAGGAGGGAAAAAACCAACTGTTTTCATGAGTCCCCAAAGCAGCTTAGAAATACATTGGTTACGGGGGATTTTTCAATGAGTTCTTGATCACATTTCAGAGGGTGAGAGAAAATTCCATCTAAACAAGAGTGTGATAGACACAGGGTGAGGGTACTCTTTAAGTAGAGATATAGTAATAGGCCTAGATTTTTTACATTTGATGGATAGTTGAGGGAATTCAATACAAGCAGGTTTGATTGAAGCAAGTTTTACTGTGTTTGAATGTTTCCATAAACACCTCTGAAGAGATGGTACTGTACTGGTAAGCTTAATAAAAAAAGGATTTCACATTTCCTTCCTGCCAATCCAACACTTTCATAAACTCTCAAGTGAGAAAGAAATATGGCCTTATTGGGGTCATTCTCCCCTAGTTATCTCTTTTTTTTAATGTAATTTTATAATTCCCTTTTCTCTCTGTTCCCTCTCCTATTTTTCCTCTCTGTCTCGCTGTCTCTTTTTCTCTGTGTATATATCTCTCTCTCCTCTTATTCTTCTCTCTTTTAATTTTCTTCCTCTATTTCAATATGTTTTATGCTCTCCTTCTTAACTCACTACTCTTAACTCCTCTTCATTGTTCTTCCTTCTTTCTCTCCCTCCACAGTTAATGTGCCCACCATTGTAACAGTGTTCTTGGGAAAATCACTTACTTTTTAGCATTCTATTTGATTCTTCATGAATTCTCCATGCCACAGTTTTTCCTCTTTAAAGTGGGAACAATATTCACAAAATTCACAATATTCTAAAAAAAATTTATAATCAAAGCATGGCACTGATATAAATTTTTATTATTCTGCTTGTCAGCCTTTTAAAATAAAATATTTGAAGGGAGCAATCAGGTTCTTTCAAATCCTTTGCTTCTCTAGGCTAAACATCCTCAGTTCCTTTAATCTTTAGCAGTTTAGAACATTCCTTATTTTAAGAAGACATAACAATCTCCCTTTATATAATCTAGGCCAAATGTGATGCAAATGTAAACTATTATTAACATTAATAATTTTTCAGATCAGTTTCAAATTCACACTTAGGCAAGCAGCTCTATATTCTGGCTGTGACGGCTTTGTTTAACTTTGTACAGCTGATTTCTGAATCTACTGATTACCCAGTTGAGAAAATAAGCTGATTCATTCGTGTTTTTCTCAATGCCCCTGACATTCCCTTTACATGTTTTCCTGATAATCCCTTACCAAGGATTTAACTTCTGTCCCCTGAAGCCAGGCAGAATAACCTTCCTTTCCTATGACATTCCTGGAATTGCTTGAAGACAGTGATAGTGGTAACCCCTTAGTCTTCTTTGCTCCAGACTGAAATCTCATTTTCCCACACAGATCCATTCTTCAGAGCCCTGACTATGGCTTTGGTAATATCATTGGAAAAAATTATACGCATCAAGATAAAGACATTACAATGCTTGTTGTATGTTACCAGAAATGAAGATACAGTTGGAACTGACCTGCCTAATTGTGGACTTTAAAACTGGAAACCTTTCTTTTCTTTCCTTCTCACTTTTAGTTACATAGTCATTAAATCTATATCTCAACCCCAACCTCTCTCATTAATTTTCTCTTAATTTTAGATTCCTATTTCCAACTCTGTCTCAGATAGCTTCACTTAGATCCTTTTAGCAGCTCATATTCTAAAGGAAAATAAATCTCTGAAAACCTCTTTTCTTCTTACCTCTCTTCTATAAATGGCCCCACTATTTTCTGTATATCCAACTTAGAATTTCAGACAGTCCTTATAATTCTTCAGTCTCTCCACTTCCAAATCTAAACAACTGACCAAAGCCTGCTGATTTTGCCTCATGATTTTTTTTTCCACAGCTATGCTTATCTTTCCATTCTTACTACAATCACCCTAGTTCAGACCAAAATTACTTTCCACATGAACCTAATGCCTTAAAAAGTCAAATTTGCCAGATGGAAAAAGAATCTCAAAAGCTTTCTGAAGAGAATAATTCCTTCAGAATTAGAGTGGAGCAAATAGAAGCAAATGACATTATGAGAAATCAATATACTATTAAACACATCCAAACAAATGAAAAAATAGAAGGCAATGTGAAATATCTCCTTGAAAAAACTACTGACCTGGAAAATAGATCCAGGAGAGAGGATTTAAAAATTACTGGACTACTTGAAAGCCATGATCAAAAAAAGAACTTAGAAAGCATCCTTCAAGAAATTCTCAAGGAAAATTGCCCTGATATTTTAGAACCAGAGGGCAAAATAGAACTTGAAAGAATTCACCAATCACCTCTTGAAAAAGATCCCCA
>JAQQSU010008706.1:0-12877 GCA_028627135.1 Pseudochirops cupreus
AAAAAAAATCAAGCCCACCCCTGAACTGGGACCCAGAAGATGTGATTTTGAATTCTGACTCTGACACTTATTAACTATATGTCCTTAGATGATTGTTTTACTTCCCTGAAACCCATTTTCTCCATTTATAAAATGGCACCAAGAGTTCTTGCAGTTTGTCTTACAGTATTGTTGTGAAGGAAGTGCTTTGTAAACTGTAGGATATGGTAGAAATGTGAGGTATTCTTATTAGAGCTGGAAGGAACTTTGGTAGTCATGTAGACCAGCCTGGTGAGGAATGGATGGGGGTGGGTGAGTTCATTGTGATACAATGGAAAGAATGCAGGATCAGGAGTCCCAGGACTTGGGTCCAGTTCTCAGCTTTGCCATTTAAATCCCTCGCTAATTTTGGGATTAAGCAAGTCACTTAACCTCTCTAGGTTTAATTTTCCTTACCTGTAAAATTTAAAACAAACTGTTTGAGGGCAGGGATGGTTCTCATTTCTACCTTAGTCCTTGGCATATAGTAGATGTTGAATGAATGCTTTTTGAATTGAATGAAAATTGAAGAAGTTAGGTAAGATGACTTCCATCATATCCCTTCCATTTCCAAATCTTGGTGACTCGCATGGGGACCCCCCTCTGGAATCCTTAACAGTAATACCCTATGCCTAGCAACTCAGCACTGATGCTGATTTTAAATGCTTCTTGGAAAGAGCATTAGTGAGTTATAGTGACAAGACTGGAGGAAGGCTCAGAATCTGATAGATTTAAAGTGATGCTCTCTGGATTGTGGACTTTGAAGGCAGTGTAGTAGAGTTTAAAGATGACTTTGGCTTTGGAGTTAGACAACATAAATTTCAGTTTTGGCACTGTTACTTAATAGCTGTATCTTTTTAGGCAAGTCATTTCATCTGGCTTCACTTTCCCCTTTCATAAAAGAGGTATAATAATATTTGCATTATCTTCTTCAGTGGATTATTGAAAGAATCAAGTGAAAATATTGGATGTGATTATAATAGCTAACATTTATGTAATACTTACTGTGTGCCAGGCACTGCTAAACATTTCACAAGTATTATCTCACTTGATCCTCACAACAACATTGGGAGGTGGTAGTGGTGGTAGTAGTAGTAGTGTTGATAATAAATAAGATTTACATAGCATTTACTAAGTACCAGACATTGCTAAGAGATTTAGAAATATCATCTCATTTCATCCTCACAGAAATCCTGGGAGGTAGGTATGACCATTATCCCCATTTTTTATAAATGAAGAAACTGAGGAAGTGGAAGTTAAGTGACTTGGCCAGGGTCACATGGCTAGTAAGTGTCTGAAGCTGTGTTTGAATTTAGGTCTTCCTGACTACAGGCCTGGCCCCCTATCCACCTGACTACAGGCCTGGCCCCCTATCTACTGCACCACATAACTTGCCCCTGTATGCCTCATAACCATAAAACTATTATTGTACTTGAAAGTAAAGGTTTATTAAAGTGCCTCTTGCAAACATGGTAAATGAACTAGTCATTTCTAGGGAAGAGGTAGATTATGTGGCCTTGATCCTCAGGGAATGTCCATTTTAGTTGGGCATAGACAGTACGTATACAGGAAACAATTGGAATGTACAATCAAGATATGGAGAGCAAAGTACGGCATTTACATATGTGCAGAGTAAAGCTCAGACTCTTATCTCTTCCTGAAGTCTTCTCCAGTGACTCTTGCCCACAGTGATTTTTTTTCTTTTATCTCAAGTTGTATTTATCATCTCTGTCCTGCATGTTTTCACTTTATGACATTTTCTGGTTCTCTTCTTCTCTTAGGTTTAAAAAGTCTTATCTCCTAAGAAGATTATATAAATTCCTTGAGGGCAGGGGCGTGACCTTGAGTGTCTTAATCTCCCCCACCCCCATCCCCACCCCCAATACTATGGAATAGTGAATATTTGCCACACCATTATTGCTTCATAAATGCCTGTGGCAAGGGACAAGCTACTTGGGCAGCTTAGCCAAAGCTTTGAAGATTGTGCCCCTCTCTCATTTGAAAAGTAGAGCTGTCTAGCCCACATCCTGTTGTCCACTGGAGGTTTTGAACTGTTAAGACTTCCATTGGGGTGACCAAAATAACAGTAATAATAGTTATGTTTTCAGGTTTGAATATATTATAGTAACTGACAGGGTAGCTAATTATCCCCTTTTATAGATGCAGAAACTGAACCTTTTTTTTTTATACCATGGAGAGATGAGGTCGAAGTCAATAGCTAATAAGTTTGAGATACAGAACTTGAATCCAGATCTTTTGTCTGTAAACTCAGTGCCTCCCTGCCTCTCACCCCTACTTCCCCACAGTTATACTATCTTGCCTCTCAATAAATGATCCCTTTCTGTAGTACTTTACAGTTTATAAATTGCTTCCTCAGCACCCACTTGGTGAGTCAGATTGAGGGGAGGCATTATCACCCCCCATTTTACAAAAGGAGGAGCTGAGCCTCAGGGAAGTTAGGTGATTGCCATTTAATTTGCCTCACCATTGGTCATTGGGATTCAAATTCTGGTTTTTTAATTTCAAGTCCAAGGCTCTATTCACTGTACATTTTTAAAGCTTAAAACTACACTAAGACTCTTTTGGGTACCTTATCTTATGCTGTCAGGGAGAAAGGCTTCTCTGTCTATATGTTTATTTATAGAAAGTTATTTCTTTGGAAGTGTCCATGGTTCCAATACTGTACGCTGGATCACTGGTCCCTGTCCCAGTCGTATCCTGTTACCATAGGCTAATAGTTTCCTGGGGTTTAGAGCTAGAATGGACCATAGAGAGATCATCTTGCACATTGATTATGTTTTTGGATGAAGAAGCAGGTCCAGAGATGGAAATTAAGTAGTTTGCCAAACATCACACAGGTAGCCAAATTGTTATTCAGGCCCATGTTCCCTGATTCCACATCCAGTGTTACTTTTTGTGATCTGACCGCTTGTCAATGAAAGTCGTTTTGTTGTTGAAGGAGGAAGGAAAGTAGCAAAATAAAACAAGCAATCCATACCCAGAGGAAAGGGAAGGGAGGTGAGGCCCTGATTTCTGCATGGTTCTTACCTGGGCTTTCTGGGTGTGGTTATACCTTTGCTTCATTCCACAAATGTTCATTGGTCTTATATCATGGTAGGCAGTGACCTCTCAAAGCCACCACAGAAATATAATAAATATTTATAATAACATTAACTCACTGTTACAGAGTAGTTTCTTCTCAATAACTCTGTGAGAGGGGGAATATTGAACACATTTTTTTAAAGAAAAAATTCCCATTTTACAGATGAGGAAACAGACTCAGTGAATTGACTTGTCCTGGGTAACAGAGCTTGTAAGTGTTGTAGCTGGGACTTATATCTCAGATCTTCAGATTTCCAGAGTAATATTTATAGGAAGGGACATTTTTGGAAATCATCTAGTTTAGCTTATATAACAGATGTGGAAATTGAGACCCAGAGAAGGAAGTGACTTGCTCAAGAGCACACAGCTCATGAATGGGTGACCTTTCCAGTTTGGGAGCTAGAAGTGTATAGGGGTGGAAAAAGATAAGCATTATGAATACGTAAGTTACTGTTGGAGGACCAGTCAAGAGGGAGAATGCTCACTGGAACACTTGGGCAGCTGTCTGCAGAATTCCAACTTTGATTTCTCTGGGTGGGGAGGATCAGACACTCTGGTGAATCATCAGTCCTTCGGGCTTAGCCAGTTCTAATTTGTAATCATTCTTCTTTGCACTTGATCTCACATATACCTTCATGCTATCTTTGGTACCTTCTTAAACTGTTAAAGGCATAAGTGAAGCAGTGAATGGTGTTAACTCACTTGAACTACTATATAGAGGTGAGTGACCAGTCTTAATTGGTGAGACATCTTCGTGGTACAGTAAAACTAATTTTATAATTATAATAGTAGTGGTAATAATAGTAATACCTAAAATAGTAATGAAATGACTTAAAGCAGTAGTTCCCAACGTTTTTGTTTTGAGAATCCTTTTTAGCAACAGAAAATGTTGTGAACACCCAGGGTAATTTAATATAATACTCATAATATTCTTTGCTGTTATTTATAGCTTAAGGCACCGTTAAATAATTTTTAGTGTGAACCCATTGGACCATATTGTTGAACTCCAAATGGAAACTACTGCCTTAATTCTTTATGTACATTATCTTAGTGGAAAAACAGTGGATTAGGATATTGGAGCAAAACTGTTTGATCCTTGGATCACCATGCTTATTCTCTGTATGATCTTTCCCCTTCAGTTTCTTTACCCTTAAAATGGGGATAATAGTATTCACCCTTTGATGCTGCTCAACTGGGGAATGACTGAACAAATTGTATTATATGCTATTGTGCTATAGGAAATGACAAGCAAGATGCTCTCAGAAAAACCTGATAGGACTTATATGAACTGATGCAAAGTGAAATGAGCAGAACCAGAACATTGTACACAGTAACAGTAGTAGTGTACAATGGTCACTTGTGAATGACTTGGCTATTCTCAGCAATACAATGATCGAGATAATTCTGAAGGAATTATTATTGCAAAATGCTATCTGCCTCCTGAGAAAGAACTGATGGAGTCTGAGTGCATATTGAAGCATACTGTTTTTTTTATCGTTTTTATTTTTCTTGTTTTTTTGGGGGGGAGGCTGTATTTTTTTTTTTTGCATTATGGCTAATATGGAAATATACTTTGTATGACTACACATGTATAATGTCTATCAAATTGCTTGCCTTTTCAAGGAAGGGTGAAGGGAAGGACAGAATTTTGAGATTAAGATTTTAAAAAACAAATGTTAAGAATTTTTGTTTACATATAATTAAGAAAAAAATAAAAAAATGTAGTATTCACTTTTTTTTAAAGTCACAAGATTGTTATGATGATGGAGGACTTTGAGCTGGAAGGGACTTTGTACATCGTGCCTTCTCATCCCTTTTTACAAATGAAGAAATTAAATTCCCAAGAGGTTATCTATGAGAACCAAAGTCCCTTCCTCAGTGTTCTTTCTTGTTGATCTTTCTGCAGCACTTGACGCTGTTGACCATCTGTGCTTCCTGGATGCTGTCTAGAAACAGACATTGCACTGACTCCTGCCGTTTCTTCATTATTCTCTCAGCTAGGCTGCACAGAGGAGAGAGTTCTGGGCCCGGAGTCAGAAAGACCAGATATCATGATCAAATCTGGCCTCAGACACTTAAGAGCTGTTTGACCCTAAGCAAGTCACTTAAAAAAAAATGTTTGCCTCTGTTTCCTCATCTGTGAAGTGGGGATAATAATATTACCTATCTCCCAGTATAGTTGTGATGATCAAATGAGATAATATTTGTAAAGTGCTTAGCCCATAAAATGGTACTATATAAATGTCTCAAGTATTTTCAGTCTGGCTTCCTGTCCTGTCCCACAGGCTGCTCTCTAGGGCCACAAATGCTCTCTTAACCACAGAATTCCATGGTTTTTTGTTAGCTCTCATTTTCCTTGATTTCTGTAACTTCCTCCCCTTACCTTCTATCTTTCTGGATTCTTTCTTCCCTTGGCTTCTCAGACACTGCTGTCTCCAAGTTCTTCCCCTGCACGTTTCACTCTTGTTTCTTTGCTGGATCTGTATCTCACTTGCCTCTCTAAATTTGTGGATATCCCTCAAAATTTCACCAGACTCAATCTAAATCATTATCTTCCCCAAGACACCATCTCCCCCTTTCCCCTTCCCCTCCCCCTATTCTTCTGAAACTCTTGATATTCTCCCGTCATGTGGGTTTGTCACCTTAAAGTTGTCCTGGACTCTTACTTCCTAATAAATATTTAAGTTGTGCCCGTCCTGTCTCTACATTTCTTGCATGTGTCCCTTTTTCTCTAGCCCAGGCCACCAACTTCATCACTTCCAATTTGGACAGTTGTAATAGCCTTCTAATTGGTTGCATTGCTACTGAGTTCTGCCTTTTCTAGTTTACCTGCCACGCAACTGCCAAAATAATCTTTGAAAATACTTAGCCCATCGTATAACCAATTCCCATATTCTCTCCTTATTTCTGACATCCCTTCAAGGCTTAGTTTAGGGGCTACCTTCTCTGTAGAGCCTTTCCCGGCATCCTTTCACCACCACTTCCACCTACCCCGCCTGTTTGTATTACCTACTTTGTATTTATTTATCTGTATTATGTTGTATGGCAGGGATCATTGTGTTCTGTCCTATTATCTCCAGTGTTTTGTGCAGTGTCTTGTACAACTTAGGTGTTTAATAAATGTTGGATTAGATTTAAATTCAGGTCTTTTGAGTCTGATTCCAGTTCTTATTTTACCCCTGACATTTCTTCTCACAAATAATTCAAACTGGTTGGCAATCCCCAATTAGGAGTCCATGAATAACAGTGAATGAATGACATTCACAGTTACAGATAGAATGGGACAGTTGCCTTGTGATATCCTTCCAGCTCAGACTTGCTGTGTTTTATGGTTCTAAGCTTCCTTTCAGCACCAACATTGTCATTTGAAACTTCATTACTTATGTGGCAGAAGACCCCAAGTTCCTTACTTCCCTTCACTTTGAACTGTGCTGCCCCTCCCCTCCCAACTTCTATAAAGGGAGGACCTCCAAAAAAACCAAACCAAAACACCACAAACCAACAACCCAACTAAACTGAGGTTTCACTATTTGAAAAATATTTGAGTCATACTTTGGCATAGATTTTAATCTTTAATTGTGGGAGCTCTTTGGAGGATAATAATGAGGTTATTTCCCCCTAAAATTATTGAAGTAATTGCTGAAAAGGACCTTAGAGAGTCTTTAGTGTCACCTCTTTTCCCCCACTCACCTTTTTGCTGATGAGGGAATGGAGACTTACGGAGAGAAAATGACATGTGGCAAAACTAGGATTGAATCTGGGACTTGCAAGTCTAAATCCATAGTTCTTCTATACAGTGTTCTGCTTTCCTATATTGTGAGAAAGAATTTCATTTTCTTTAGCATTTGTCACAAATCATTTCTTTTTACTATAGCTTCTGCCATTTACTAGTTAGTCCAGGAGTTCATAATCTGGAAGTACAGGGACTTTAAAAAATTTCCCAGTAATGGTATTTCAGTATAATTAGTTTACTGTGTAATCTTATGTATTTTATACATTTTAAAAACATTATGAGAAGGGATGTAGACCTCACCATTCTACCAAAGCAGTGTGTGGCCAAAAAGAAAAGAAACAGAACCCCAGGGTTGTACTGATGATCGTGTTTAAAATTAAAATAAAAAGGGGTAGCTTGGTGGCAGTGAATAGGGCACTGGCCCTGGAGTCAGGGGGACCTGAGTTCAAATTTGACCTCAGACACTTAACACTTACTAGCCGTGTGACCTTGGGCAAGTCACTTAACCCCAATTGCTCTGCCTTCCCCCCTCCAAAAAAAAGAATTAAAATAATTAATAAAAATGTACACCAAACATTGGCGGACTCATCTGCTTACAAAGGGTTCATTCATTCTGAATGAGTTCTTAGCACAGTTCCTGGCACATTGTAGGCACTTAGTAAATTTTATTGATTGATTGAATAATGTTACTATGCCAAGGTGCCAAACTCATTTAAATTCCTTTAAATCTAAAAAAATTATCAGTGGTAGTGGGAGATGTTCTTTGTTTTACTTGGGAGAACTAAATGGTATCCTAAGTATGTGATGTAGAAGGAGAGACTGATTTAAAAGGACATATTATTCAGGAATCTGTGCAGTCTTTGTTCTGTGAGGGCTTTTGAGCACTTAGTATGAGAGAAGGAATCCATTATTATTATTATTTTTTTAATGTAGCAGAGTGTCATGGAGAACAGCTTTCTCCTAAGCATGAGAGTGAATTTGGATGCAAGTTCTTAGTTCATCCTCCTCCCCCGCCAGCCCCCCTTAGTTTCTTTGTCGGTTTCTTTCAAATTTCATTTGGACTTGAATGTCTTTGACCCCTGGAGCTTCAGGAAATTAAATTGTTTACTCAGAACGTCTGAAGTTTTGGTGTCGACATAACTACGGACAGGCCTCAAAGAATAGAATGGCTGTCATGTCTTTTCTTCAACATTGTCTGAGGCAAGTTCGGGCCATCACATTTTCTAAATGCTCTATCTCAACAGTTCCAGACCTAATGACTAATTATTTGTTGTGGGGCTATGAATTCCTCAGTACTTATCATTCTAAACTCTTGTGATTTCTCCACACACCACCCCCTCCCCCATTTGCTGGCATTTGTGAGGTAGGACCATAAGTCATGTGATTTACAGGAATCTACGCACCCAAGAGGCTGTGTAGTTCCCAGGGGAGACCATATACCTATTGCAGCAAGGCTGAATTGACTCAAGGCATCCTTGGGTCCTTTTTCTTTTGAAGCTTGTTTCACATTCCTTTGTATATCTTTACTGGTATGAGATCTTTGTCTTTTGGGGGTGGATTTGTTTTTTGGAAACCAGCAAAAGTTATTCAGGGCCTGTTCTGTTGAACAAAGCAAGAGATTAAGTTGGTTGCTACTCCCCCCCCCCTTCCCCTCCCTTCCCTCAAAGTATATAAAGTAGTCTAAGATGAACTCCTTTTTGCTTGCAAATCCTGCCCAAGATTCCCTTTAACTGGTGGTTCAGCGATCTACTTTCTTGGCCATCACTTCTGGATTTGATTGCCTGTGGCACCCATGCCAGATGAGGGCCCGGACTATGAAAGAAGCCTGGGAAATTTGCTGCATGTTAGCTCCTTGCAGCAGAAAAGGACATGAATAATCTATGGGAGTTTATTCATCTCTACTGGTATTTCTCTGGGTGTTAAAAACTAGTGGAGCCCTTTGGTATGAAGTTGACTTGAAATAGGTTCTGTTAAAGGGGATAGGAAAACTTGATCGTTGTCATCAAACTTCTGAAAGGCTATTAGAAGGCAGGACTAGAAAGCCTGTGGATGAGAAAATTTCAGGAATGCTGATTTCCTTGTAGTGTGAGGCATAACTTCCCAAAATTTCAAGCTACGCAGAATAGAAATGGGAGATAGGAAATTTACTAGAGGTGTTCAAGAACGAAGGTTGGGCATTGTGCTTTTTTTTCGTCATAAATAGCATTTTATTTTTTCCAATCACATGTAAAGATAGTTTTCAGCATTCATTTTTATAAATTTTGAGTTTCACATTTTTTTCTCTCCCCCTCCTGTTGTCCCTCCTCAAGACTAATCTCAGTCTAATATAGGTGGTTATACTTGCTCAATCATGTAAACATATTTCCACATTAGTCATGTTGTGAAAGAAGAAACAGAACAAAAGGGGAAGAGCAAACAAAAAAAGTGAAAATAGCATGTTTCAGTCTACACTCAGACTCCATAGTTAATTCTTTGGATGTGGGTGACATTTTCCTTTCTTTCTTTCTAAAAAATTAATTAATTAATTAAGTTTTAGTTTTCAACATTTGCTTCCATAAGATTTTGAGTTCTAAATTTTCTCCACCTTCCACTAGTCCCCCCTCCCCAAGATGGCGTGCAATCTGATATACATTCTACATATGCATTCATTTTAAACATTTTCACATTAGTCATGTTGTAATGAAGAATTAGGACCAGTGGGAGAAACCACGAGAAAGAAGAAACAACAACAAAAAGACCAAATAGTCTGCTTTGATTTGCGTTCAGATTCCATAGTTCTTTTTCTGGATGTGGATAGCATTTTCCATCATGAGTCTTTTGGAATTTGCCTTGGATCAGTGCATTGCTAAGAACAGCTAAATCAGTCATACTTGGTCATTGCATAGTATTGCTATTACTGTTTACAGGGTTCTTCTGGTTCTGCTCACTTTGTTCAGCATCAGTTCCTATAAGTCTTTCTAGGTTTTTCTGAAATCATCCTGCTCATTGTTTCTGATTGCACAACAGAATAGTATTCCATTGCTTTCATATACCACAACTTGTTGAGCCATTTCCCAGTTGAAGGACATCCCCTCAGTTTCTAATTCTTGACCACCACAAAAAGAACTGCTATAAATATGTTTGTGCACGTGGGTCCTTTTCCTTTTTTTATGAACTCGTTGGCATACAGACCTAGTAGTGGTATTGCTGGATCAAAGGGTATATGCACATTTTATTTATAGGCTTTTGGGCATAGTTCCAAATTGCTTTCCAGAATGTTTGGAACAGTTCACAACTCTACCAACAATGCATTTGTGTCCCAATTTTCCCACATCTTTTCCTATATTTATCATTTTCTTTTTCTGTCCTATTAGCTAATCTGATAGGTATGAGTTAGTCCCTCAGAGTTGTTTTAATTTCCATTTCTATAATTGCTAGTGATTTAGAGCATTTTTTTCATATGAATATAGATAGCTTTAATTTCTTCCTTTGAAAACTGCCTGTTCATGTCCTTAGACCATTTATCACTTGGGGAATGACTTGTATTCTTATAAATTTGACTCAGTTCTATATATATATTTGAGAAATGAGTTTGGGCATTGTTTTAAAAATGGTTCTTAGATGGACTAGACCTTTGGGGTTCCCTCCAAAGATGAAATTCTGAGTTCACTTAGGCACATGCTAGTGGTCAGCTGGTTCAGTATTTTCCAGGTGAGGAAACTGAGGCTCAGGAGAGGTTAAACGTGATTTATTTTGAGGTTACACAAAAAGTGACGGAGTTTAGATTTGAACCCAGTTCTCCTTGACTCTAAATTTCCACTCTATCTACTGTGAAGTAGTGCAGGCACTTCTGGATAGTTTCTCCAGGGGAGGCATTGAACTTCTGTACCTCTTCCCTGATTGGCTATGGATTTTATCTTTTCTCCTTTATTTCGTCCTTGATTTTCAGTACCAGAAAATGTGAAACAAGGACCAATGACAAATTCCGCTGGAGGCTGGAGTATAATGTGATGTGAGGGTTTATGTAATCTGGCTGCTCTGGGCACCAGTGACAGCAGTTGCTAAGACATAGGGATTTATGGGGCTATAAAGATTTAACTGTCTTAATACTTGGCTCCTTATGGACTCCAATCACCCTGGTATTCATTTGGCTTGGAGTTTAGGGTGAGGGATATTTCTTCACTGTTGTATTGTTACATTCCAAAATATATATTCCAGTGTCAGAACGCTGAAGGACAGCAACCAGTGTTATATAAATATGTAGGTAATTGTTTTGCTCAAGGAGTGATCTGTTGAATTTAGAAAATGTTCTTCTAGGCAGTATGAATTATTTAACAGATTCTAATCTATCTAGTCCCCTCAGAACAGTCTTTAATGAAAGATAGGAGGAGGACATGCAAGGACGTTCTTATATTAAGGCTGTATGGTGTCTTGATTATGGTGTTAGGCCTAGATAGGACTTTAGAACAGAGAATATTAGAGCTTGAAGGTTCCATTTTCTCTTTATTTTCAGATAAGGAAATAGGCCTGGAGAGATATAATGATTTGTTTTAAGCCCACAAGCTAATAAGAGACAAGACAGGGGCTTGTGCCCATGTCTTCTAACTCCTAGGTCCCTTGGGGAGAGAGAGATCCATTGAATCCAGAAGGCCTGGGCTTGCTTGCATCCTGCCTCAGGCAGTTAAGAACCAGGTGAACAATTGTAGACAAGTGACTTTATGTCTATGAACTGTGCTTTTCTCCTCTGGAAAATGGGGGACAGTTTCTGCTTTGCTTACCTTAAAGGGTTGTTGTAAGAATCAATTCTGAGAGTCCTCTATCAACAAGAGGATCTGAAGAAGAATATTACCATCCAGAGGGCTTCCTCCTCCTGAATGAACATTCCACACGTTGGTGGTAAACACCTTTAAAGAGCATGTCTTCCTGTTCTCTCTTTTGCTTTGTGATTAATACAGTTATTTCTGTTGTTGCATCTTTAAGGACTCTTGTAAGATTTTTAACATATCCAAAGGAGACGTTTGTTCATTCACTGAAAAAATGTCTCCTATGTAATAGATACCGTGCTAGGCGTACAAAGACAAACCCCCAACATTTCCTGTCTTCTGGGCATTTATATTTTCTCAAGGGTGGTAATGTGGAAATAATATGTACGCAAAATTAGATACTAAATATATTCAGAATAGATACAAAGTATTGTTGAAGTGTTTTGAAGCATTAATTTGTCCTACTGAATCAAATGCTTCTAAAAGCGTTTTATTTATTTTTTAAAATTAACTTATGTGTTTATTTTTAGTTTACATCATTCATTTCCACGAGATTTTGAGTTACAAATTTTCTCCCAATATTTCCCCTACCCACCACCCCAAAACAGCTATCCAACTGAATACCCCCTCCCCCATTCTGCTCTCTCCTATATCCTCCCCCATCCCCCCCTGACTTTCTGGTAGGGCAAGATGGTTCTCCATACCCCAGTGCCTGTATATCTTATTTCCCAGTTGCATGTAAATAATAATAATAATAATGATAATAATATTTTAAAAAAAACATTTGATTTTAAAACTTTAAATTCAAGATTCCTTCCCTTCCTCCTTCATCTCTCACCCTTGCTGGGAAGATAAGCAATTCAATAGAGGTTGTACGTGTGTAGTTATGCAAAACATTTCCCTAGTGGATATATTGTGAAAGACTGACTATGTTTCCTTCCATTCTATCTGCACCCCGCCCCCCTCCCCACCCTGCCATTTATTCTGTTCTCTACTTTGTCCCTGTCTGTTTACAAAAGTGTGTGTTTCTAACTACCCTCCCTTCCATCATTCCTCCATCTCATCCTTTTCTCCCCTACTCTCCTGTAGGCCAAGACACCCAATTCAGAGTGTATGTTATTCCCTCCGTAAGCCAAATTCAATGAGAGTAAGGTTGACCCATTCCCTTTTGCCTTCCTGTTCTTCCCCTCCATTGTAACAGTTATCCCTTGCCTCTTTTATACGAGATAATTTACTCCATTCTGTCTTTCCCCATCTCCTCTCATCATATTCCTCTCTCACC
>JAQQSU010008707.1:0-12877 GCA_028627135.1 Pseudochirops cupreus
TGACATAGGAGAGAATAGACTGGGGGAGGGAGGACACACTAGGATGGCTGTTTTGGGGTGGTAGGTAGGGGAAAGAGGGGGAGAAAATATGTAACTCAAAATCTTGTGGAAATGAATGATGCAAACTATAATAAAATTAAAAAAAAGAAAATGGTTCTAATATGGCTTATTGCATATTGCTTTTTAAAAAATTAGATAAGAGATTTTATGATATTGAAAAGGTACCTCTACATGCATACCTCTTTGGTTTTTAACATAAAGGGAAGTTATGCCTTGTCAAAGATGTTTTCTTCATCAATTGAGATGATTAATCTTTGAAAGCTTTAATTTTTTTCTAATCTTAATTATGTAGATTGATTGCCTAATGTTGAGCTATACTTATGTCTCTAGTATGTTATCCCTAGCATATTATATCTCTAGTATGTGTAATGATATTTTTAACATGTGTACTTTAACATATGTTATGATTTTTGATAAATTTCTATAATCTCCTTTATGTGATTTGTTTAAAAATTATAATGTTTATTAATGATATTGGCACTGTAGTTTCCATTCAATATCTTATCTTACTATTGGTTAGATATTAGAACTATATTTAGCTCACGAAAGTTTTTGCTAAGGTTATTTATTTCTCAATTTTTGAAAATTTGTAAAGATTGAGTACTAAACATTTTTTAAGCTATCAATAGGATTCTCCTACAAATTCATCCAAACTATGAATTTTTATTCTTGTGCCTTTTTTATTTCCTTTACAGAAAAAAAATTATTTCGTTTGCTGAGACTGAAGTATTAAAAATATCTACCTGGTTTTCTGATAGTTTTGATATTTTAAATTTTGAAGCAATTTGTTTTCTGTTTTGTTAGTATATAACTTTCATAATATATTCTGATAATTTTTATTTCTTCTAGAATTATTGATTTTACTATGATTGTTTGCTCATATGCCTATTTGATTTTCTGCTCCTCTCTTTTTAATCAAATCAGTTGATAAGTTACCATTTTTAAGTAACCAACTTTTAATTCTATTGATCATTTATTTATTTTTTTAGTTTTCAATTTATCTCTTTCCAAATATTTTTTTCATTTCACACACCAACAAGGTTACAGTTAAGATTCTGTAAGCTAGATGTTAACAATATGCAAGCCAAGGATTTACTGAAGAGCAGGTTGTTTTCAGAAGAGGTAGAAGAATGAGAGACAAAATTGTTAACTAACATTTTTTGGATTATGGAGAAAAGCAAGGGAAAAGTAACTCATATCCACTTCATACAAAAGCTTTTGACTGTGTGGATTATAGTAAAATGTGGCAAGTCCTCAAAGACATAGGAGTACCAGATCATCTTACCTGTCCATCAAGAAAATGGTATGTGGGTCAAGAAGCAAAAGTTAGAACTGAAAAAGGAATAAACAATGGGTTTAAGATTGAAAAAGAAGTGTGTCAAGGTTACATATTGTCAGCTGGTTTCTTTACTAAATATGAAGAGTACACCATGGAAAATTCCATAATGGATGAATTAAAAACTAGATTTGATGGTCCTGGGATAATTATCAACAATTTCAGAAATGTAGATGATGCCACCCTTAGCAAAAAATGTAAAGAATTGAAGAAGCCTCTTGATAAGAGAGAAAGAGAATAGAAAAGTTAACTTTAACCATAACGTAAAAAAAATCAAAACTTAAGATCCTTGCAAACTCAACTTACCACTTTTTTTTCATTTTAAATTTATTTATTTTTAGTTTTTAACATTCATTTCCACAAGATTTTGACTTACAATTTTCTCCCTGTCTTTCCCCTAGCTCCACCCCAAAATAGCGATCCTACTGAATATCCCTTCCTCAATCTCCTCTCTCTTCTGTCTTCCCCTATTTTCCCTCTTACTTTCTAGTAGAGCAAGATGGATTTCTATACCCCAGTGCCTGTATATCTTATTTCCCAGTTGCACGTAACGTGCATTAACATTTTTTTTTTAACTTTGAGTTTCAGAGTCTTTCCATTCTTCCCTCCTCACCCACCTCCACTGGGATGTTAAGCAATTCAATACAGGTTGTACATGCATAGTTACCCAAATCATATCTATAGTAGTTATATTGTGAAAGACTAACTATATTTCCCTCCATCTTATCCCGCCTTCCACTTCTTTAATTTTCTCCTTTGACCCTATCCCTTTTCAAAAATGTTTGCTTCTAACTACCTTCTCCCTCAATCTTCCCTCTTGTTTATCACGCCCCGCCTTTTCCACTACTCCCCTCCCCCATTTTATTGTAGGGGAAAATACACAATTGAGTGTGTGCGTTATTCCCTCCTTAAGCCAAATTCAATAAACAGGAAAAGAAATTACAAGGAACTTATTAAAGTTGAACTATTTACATTCCTGCATGGAAAAAATGATAATTTTAACTCATAAGACTTTTCTCAGTATGAGAACAGTTGAACAGAATATATATGTATGTATAGGAAGGTGTAGGTGTGTATAAATATGCATGCGAGGATGTACATAAGTGTGTACATGTATACATAGACAGAGGGCACAGGATGTGTTGAATATGAAGGGATGATATCTAAAATAAAATTGAGAGGTGAGAGAGGAATATATTGGGAGAAGGAGAAAGGGAGAGATAGATTAGGGAAATTATCTCATATAAAAGAGGCAAGAAAAAACTATTACAATGGAGGAGAAGAGCAGGGAGGTGAAAGGGAATGGGTAAACCTTATTTTTACTGAATTTGGTTTACAGAGGGAATAACATACACCCTCAATTGGCATCTTACCCTACAGGAAAATAGGAGGGAAGGAATAAAAGGGAGGATGATAAAATGTAGGGCAGATTGGGGGAGAGGGTAGTTAGAAGCAAACACTTTTGAAGAGGGACAGGGTCAAAGGAGAAAATAAAATAAGTGAGGGGTGGGGTATGATGGAGGGAAATATAGTTAGTCTTTTACAATACGCCTACTATGGAAATGTTTTGTGTAACTACACATGTACAACCTATACTATATTGAATTGCTTATCTTCCCAGGGGGGTGGGTCAGGAGGGAAGAAAAGAAAAAAAAATTGTAGAAACAACCAATAACTTCTTCTAAGAGCATGACAATAATGAGACAACATAGGATGCGGCCAAAGCAGTTCTTAGGGGAATTTTCATATCTCTAAATACTTACATAAATAAAACAGAGGAAGAAAAGATCCATGAATTAGACATGCAACTAAAACAAGACAAATTAGATTAAATAACATATTAGAAATTCTGAAACTTAAAGGAGAGATTCATAAAATTGAAATTAAGAGAACTACTGAACTAATAAATAAAACTAAAAGCTGGCTATATGAAAAACCAATACAATAGATGAAACTTTGGTTTATTTAATTTTTTTTTTGAAGAAAGGAAAAAAAAACAAATTTCAAGTGTCAACAATGAAAAGGACAAATTCATCACTAATGAAGAAATGAAGACAATGATTTTGAGTTATTTGGCTAAACTGTATGCCAATTAATCCAAAAATTTAAGTCAAATGGATGAATATTTACAAAAATACAAATTGCTCAGATTAAAAGATGAGGAAATAAAATACTTAAATAACCCATTTTAGAAAAAGAAATTGAATAAACCACCAATAAACAGCAGAAGAAAAAATGGCCAGGGTGAGATCGATTTACATGTGAATTCTACCAAGTATTTATTTATTTTTCTTTTTACAAAATGCATTTATTTACTTTCAGTTTTCAATATTTGCTTTTATAAGATTTTGAGTTCTAAATTTTTCTCCTCATTTTCCTCCTGTCTCCAAAACACAGCATGCTATCTTATATAGACCAAACATGTACAGTCCTATTAAACATGTTTCCACATTAGTCATGTTGTAAAAGAGGAATCAGAACAAAAGAGAAAAACCATGAAAAAGAAAGAAAAAACAAAACAAAAACAACAAAGAGAGAAAATAGCATGCTTACATCTGCCATCAGATACTACAGTTCTTTCTTTGCATATGGCTGGGATTTTCCATCATGAGTCCTTTGGAATTGTCCTCGATTATTGCATTGCTGAGAAGGTCTAAGTCTAACCAAGTTAATGTTGCTATTGCTATGCACAATGTTCTCATGGTTCTGCTCACTTCACTCAGCATCAGTTCATGTAAATCTTTCCAGGTATCTCTGAAATCCACCTGCTCACCATACCTTATGGAAAAATGGCATGTCATTACATTCATATGCCACAATTTGTTCCCACATTCCCCAATTGATGTGTCTCCCCTTAATTTCTAATTCTCGGTCACCACAAAAAGAGCTGCTACAAATATTTTTGTACATGAAGATCTTTTTCCCTTTTTATGCTATCTTTGGGATACAGTCCTAGTAACAGTTTTGCTGGATCAAATACTATGCACATTTTTATACCCTTTTGGATGTGGTACCAAATGGCTCTCCAGAATGGCTGAATCAGTTTACAACTCTACCAACAAAGCATTACTGTTCAATTTTCTCACACCTTCTCTGCCATGAATAATTTTCCTTTTTTTTATCATGTGAGCTAATCCTATAGGTGTAATGTAGTACCTCAGAGTTGTTTTAATTTGTATTTATTTAATCAATAATGATTTAGAGCATTTTTCATAGGATTACAGATAGATTTTTCATTTGATTTTTAAAATCTTATTTGAGTTCTTCCACAATATTTTTGGAGAGGGAGAGGTTATTGCATAAAAGCAATTCACATTTATCTTTGAGCATTTGCATGTAGCTGTTTTGACATTGTTGTTTTCTGAGTTTCTGTTTTGATTCCCTGATACCATAGTAACTTTCTATTGCCGTAATTTTTTTCATTTGTTTGCGTTTTGCTCATTTTCAGCCTGTTTTGTTTTTTTTTTAACTTTTAACTTCATGTTAAAGTTGCTCTCTGCTTTTACTTTGGAGAGGCTACTGTCCCAAGTTTCATTTTTTTTGTCCTGCTTTTTTAGAGCTAGTTCTGGGGGTCTGTAAGTTTTCAGTTCTTTCAAGTGGTATAACCTAAGGAAAAGTGTGGTCATTGTTCTCTTGACCTATTCTCTGATCCATGAGTCACTACCAGTGCTCTTTTCAACCCTGGAAATTTAACCAGAGTCCCTGTTTTCTGTTATATTCATCCAAACCTGATAAAGGCAATTTAAGTCTCTTTTCACTGGTGTGCCACTGTCTCTGTGTCATCTCAAAGTTCATATAAAGTTTTGTTTATGAATTTGGATGGTGTGGTATTTGAAGTATATGTGAATAATTAATATTTTTTTCAGATTTTACTGTAATTATTCTTAGTTATAGTCAATAATAAATATACATATATATGTGAATATATTACTTTTTTAAAAAAATATTTAATTTTAGTTTTTGGCATTCATTTTCACAAGATGTTGAGTTACAATTTTTTCTCTCCCCATATTTCCCCTACCCCACCCCAAAATAGCAAGCCTACTGAATATTTCTTCCCCCAATCTGTTCTCTCTTATATCCTCCCCCCTTCACCCTCCTAACTTTCTAGTAGGGCAAGATGGGTTTTTATGCCCAGTACCTGTATATTTTATTTCCCAGTTGCATGTAAAAAAAAACAATTTTTAAAAATTTGATTTCAAAACTTTGAGTTCCAGATTTTTTTCCCTCCTTCCCTCCTCACCCACCCCACATGGAAAACAAGTGATTCAATATAGACTGTACATGTGTAGTTATCCAATTAATAACCATAGTGGTTATATTGTGGAAGACTAACTATATTTCCCTCCATCCTATCCTGACCACACTTGTTCTATTTTCTCCTTTGACCCTATACCTTTTCAAAAATTTTTGCTTTTAACTGCCCACTCCCCCAATCTGCCCTCCCTTCTATCCTTCTCCCTCCTATGTTCTACCCTCTATTTGCCTGTAGGATAAGATACCCAATTGAGCGTGAAAGTTATTCCCTCCTTAGGCCAAAGTCAGGTTGTCCCATTCCCTTTCACCTTCCTGGTCTTCTCCTCCATTGTAGCAGTTTTGTTTTTCCTCTTCTATACGACATAATTTACCCTAATCTATCCCTCCCTTTCTTCTTCTCCCTACAAATTCCTCTGTCACCTCTTAATTTTATTATTTTAGATATCATTGCTTCATATTCAGCTCATTCTGTGCCCTCTGCCTATGTATACATGAACACACAAATGTTCATACTTGCATATATATTTATATACACATAATCTTCCTATACATACATATATGTTTGATACATATGTATGTGTGTGTGTATCTATATATATATGTGTATATATATATATATGAGCGTATGTGTATACACACACACGAGTATACATATACATATATATTTCCTTCAACTATCCTCATACTGAGAAAAGTCTTACGAGTTACAATTATCATTTTTCCATGTAAGAATATCAATGGTTCAAATTTAATAAGTTTCTTATTATTTATTTTTCTTGTTTACTGTCTCACACTTCTCTTGCTTCTTCTATTTGAAAGTCAAATTTTCTGTTCAGCTCAGGTTTTTTCATCAGGAATGCTTGAAAGTTTTCTATTTCATTGAATGACCATATTTTTCCCTGTAGCATTACACTCAGTTTTGTTAGGTAGGTGATTCTCAGTTTTAGTCCTATCTCCTTTGACCTCCAGGATATTATATTTCAAGCCATTCAATCCCTTAATGTGGAAAATGCTAGGTCTTGTGTTATCCTGATTGTGTTTCCACAGTGCTCAAATTATTTCTACCTGATTGCTTGCAGTATTTTCTCCTTCACCTGGGAACGCTGGAATTTGGCTGTAATATTCCTAGTAGTTTTGTTTTAAGAATCTTTTTTAAGAGGTGGTCAGTGAATTCATTCAATTTCTATTTTGCCCTCTGGTTCTAGAATATCAGGGCAATTTTGCTTGATAATTTCTTGAAAGATGGTGTCTAGATTCTTCTTTTGATCATGGCTTTCAGGTAGAACACTAATTTTTAAATGACCTCTCCTGGATCTATTTTCCAGGTCAGTGTTTTTTCCAATGAAATATTTCACATTGCCTTCAATTTTTTTTCATTTGTTTTGACCTGTTTTTGTAGTATCTTGATTTCTCATAAAGTCATTAGCTTCCAATTGCTCCAATCTAATTTTGAAGGAGTTATTCTCTCCACTGAGTTTTTGAAATTGCTTTTCCATTTGGCATATTTGACTTTTTAAATCATTCTTCTCTTCATTGCCTTTTTTGGCCTCTTTTGCCATTTGAGTTAGTCTATTTTTAAGGTGTTATTTTCTTCTGTATTTTGGGGAGGGTCTCCTTTAGCAGGCTGTTGACTCTCTTTTCATGATTTTCTTGCATTATTCTCATTTCTTTTCCCAATTTTTCCTCCATTTCTCTTACTAGATTTTCAAAATCCTTTTTGAGCTTCTCTATGCCTTGTAACTAGTTCATATTTTTTCTTGGAGGCTTTTGATGGCAGAGTTCTGACCTTGATGTCTTCCTCCCACTCCATGCCATGATCCCTTTTGTCCCCAACAAAGGATTCTATCATCTGTTTGTGGTTCCATTGTTTGCTCATTTTGGCAGCCAATTACTTGACTTTTGAACTCTTTGCCACAGTAGAATTCTGCTTCCAAAATACAGAGAGCTATGTCCCAAATCACTAGGGTTTTTGCAGCTGCTGGAGCTATTAGATAGGTGCCCTCTCTGCAGCCCCCACACACTATGGCTCACTGGTTACATACCCCAAGACCACCAGCCAAGATCGCAATCTGGATTCAAGCAGGTCAAAGCAAGATTGATTACCTTCTGAATGGTCACTTTGTCCCCCAACAGTCTGTAGGCCAGGAGCTCCTGAAGCAGCCATGCAGCAGTGGCCGTGGCCACCACAACTCCTTCACTTCTCTCTCTGGTGCTAGCAGCAGGACTGCGTTCCCCTTGTTTGAACAAAGTTCCACACTGACCTTTTACTTTGTCTTTGGCATTTGTGGTTTGAGAAGTCCGGAAACTGCTACAGCTGTTGGTGATTTACTCCCATGAAGTCTGCTGCAGCCACAGCTGGTCTGAGCCACCTGGAGCTAAAACCATAGCTCTGTCAGGACTGTGCTCGGCTCCCAGTGCACAGTGATGGACTCTTCCTGCTGCCCTGCTGGGCTTCCTTCAGCAGGATATTTGTTTATCTCTGTCACTTTGTGAGTTCTGTAACTCAAAAGTTTGTTTAAAGTCATTTTTTACATATATTGGAGGAGATGGAAGCCAGAGCTATGTGGACGTCCTCTTTCTACTACTCCATCTTGTGTGTGTACTCAATATTGGTTGGTGTTTATAGTTCCTTTCAGGATAATACAGTTTCCTCATTTTCCCTTTTTTTGTGTGAAGATGTCTTTTTTTTTTTTAACTTTTTCTGATAATATGGTAACATCTCCTGCTATTAGGGATGCACTTAATGCAGAGCATTTTTCCCATCCCTTCAATTTTATTCTATCTATGTCATTGTTTTAGAAATGTGTCTCTCAGAAGCAAAATAATGTTTTTCTTTTCTTAATCTGTCCCTCTTTTCTTTTTAATTGGATTGTTTATTCCATTCACATTCAAAGTTATGCATTAGGTTTATATTTCCTCCATCGTCCCTTTTTTTCTCAATTATGATTTCCTCCCTCCTTTTCTTTTTTATGGTAAATACAATGTAAAGTTTCCTTAGTTTATTTAATCTTTTTTTAAGGCGGCCCTATTTCTTTTATTTGCTTATTTATTTTGCAGAATTTTATTTTATACTGGGGTGGCCCTATTCCTACTGGCTCTTTTCCCCTCCCCTTAGTCCCTTCCTTTCATTCGTTATATCTTTCCCTTTATTTTCTAATTAATTCCTCTTTCTTGCTTTTATCTGGTTATATATTTCTTCTCCCTCTTTTTCCCCTCAGTTAGTCAAAAATATTTCCCTTTCTTCTCCTTCTCCTCAGCTAGTTTTGTTCATTTTTAAAATTTCATTTTATGCTCTGCTTTATAAAAATAAAAAAGAGAAGATTTATCTTACCCTCTTTATTACTCATCTCTTTTTGTTTACCCTAGACACTCATTTTCTGATTCATGACCTCTATAATTATCTGGTCTCCCTATTTTTTCTGTAATTTTTCATACAGTTAAAGCTTAAAAGTTATATATTTTAGGCTTTCTCCTTTTTACACACTTTTCCACCAATATCTTATAGGGCTTACCAAATGAATTCATCTTTCCTATTGTGCCTTAATCTTAGAATGCCAATTATTGCAGGTGTTGGAGAGGACACTGTTTCATAACAAAGCCCTTACCCAAGCACTGGTTTATTTCCTATTTTGTTGACATTTTCTATGCATTTGCTTGAAAATCTTTTCCCTATATCTATGTTGTCCCACTCATCAAGGTACTAATTATTTCAGGGTGTTCCAACCTCCTTTTCTCAATATAAGCAGACTTTTCAAGCACCCCCCCGCCCCCAGTTACTAGTACGATGCCTGGAAAACAAATTCCCAACCCAGTATGATGTTACATAAAAATAGCCATTATTATTGAATTTACCCTTTGACTATGAATAATTTGGAGCAGGGACATTGTTCAGAATCCAGAACTGGTTTCTTCCACCTAGAATTTAAGATTTCTCAATAAAACTATAGTTATGTAGCTTTACATTTCCATATAAGAATTACTCAATGGAGGGTTGGCTAGGTGGCACAATAAACAGAGTACTGTCCCTGGAGTCAGGACAATGGAAGTTCAAATCGGATCTCAGACACAACACTAAAGATGTGACCTTGGACAAGTCACTTAATTCCAATTGCCCTGCCTTCCTCCCTCAACAAAAGAAAAAAAAATATGCTAGGGAAATACTGTATCAAATGTATTAAGAGATATATAGAATGAAAAATGGAGGGAATATTTAATAGACAAAAGTAGGAAAAGATAAATAAAAGGATTTTGTGCCCAAATAGTACTCATTCAGGTTAAAAGCAAAAGGATTTTAGTACCTTGGGTGGAAAATCAATAGAATATTTATAAGAAGTCTGTGCCAAAAGTCGTCATTTGTCATTTGTAACACTGGAGAAGTATCTAAACCAATGTGATGAAAAATTCAATGGAAATTTTGAAATATTTTTTATTTCAATTTAATTTTATTTCATTAACTTCTTATGCAAGGTTAGACTCATTATCTGTTACCTTGCTTTCTTAGAAACTGCTTTGAATTTGAAAGAAAGGGACGCAAATATGCCAAAAACCATCCAAGAATTCCAAGAATTTTATATAATTTTTTCCCAGTTGCAATAACAAGCATTAACATTTAAATAATATTGAAAATTTGTAATTTGGCACACATACCCATTTGCATGATACATACATCTATGCATCTATGTATATTTCCAAGTATGAATTTAGTCATGTGTGCATGTGTGTGCATAGAGAAGGTATGGTATATAATATCCATATGGGTTTTGTATGTCCACCTGGAGATGTCTAGATGTACCTTGTAGGAAGGGAAGAAAAGGTATCTCTAGAGTTCCAGGCTTCCACCCTCCATAATAGGAAGTTTTGCTTTCTGCATGGAGGGCAAGCAAGTAGGGATAGTTAGGATAGGATAGGATTCAGCGATATTTGTATATTTATGTTTACATATGTTATCTAGAGTATCATTAGTCTAGGAATAGTATTCTTTTTAGGTCTAAACTTTATTTTAATTATTATTTCTGTTTTTAAAGAAAAAGTCTTTTATCTTAATGTATCATTTTTGTCTTTACTACATTTTGTTTTGTTTACTTTTAGTTTACAAGATTCTGGGGATCAAATAAGATAGAGGGAAAAACACAGATAGTAATCATAACTGTGAATGTGAATGTGATTAACTCTCCCATAAAGCAGAGTTGGATACCAGAATGAATTAAAAACTATAATCCTACAATATGCTGTACACAAGAAAAACACATTTGAAACAAGGGTATACGCACAGGGTAAAATTACAAGACTGGAGTAGGGGAGCAATCCTTAACTCAGATAAAGCAAAAGCAAAAATAGATCTAATTAAAAGAGATAAATAAGGAAACTATATCCTGCTAAAAGGCACCATCCAGCATGAAGTAATATCATTACTTAACATATATGCACCAAGCAGTATAGCATACAAATTCCTAGAGGAGAAGTTAAGGGAATTAGAGGAAGAAACAGATAGCAAAACTCTACCAGCAGGGTTCCTCAATCTTCCCCTCTCTGAACTTGATAAATCTAACCTCAAAATAAACAAGACAGAAGTTAAGGAAGTGAATAAAATTTTAGAGAAGCTAGACATGATAAATCTCTGGAGGAAATTGAATGGGGATAAAAAGGAATATACCTTTGTATCAGTGGTAGATGGCACATACGCAAAAATCAACCAGGTACTAAGCCATAAAGACCTCATAATTCAGTGCAGAAAGGCAGCTTAGTGAAATGGTTGAATATTTACAAAAATATAAATTTCCCAGATTAACTGAAGAGGAAGTAAATTACTTAAATAACCCCATCTCAGAAAAAAGAAATTGAGCAAGTTATCAGCAAACTCCCCAGGAAAAAATCTCCAGGGCTGGGTGGATTTACTAGTAACTACAGCAACTTATCACAAGAATAATCCACTTTGATCAGGTAGGATTTATTCTAGGGATGCAAGGGTTGTTTGATAATAGGAAAACTATCAGGATAATTTATCATATCAACAACGAAACTAGCAGAAACTATATGATTATCTCAATAGATCCAGAAAAGGCTTTTGACAAAATACAACATCCATCACTATTAAAAACAGTAGAAATTTTAGGAATAAATGGAGTCTTCCTTAAAATAATAGGTAGCATCTATTTAAAGACATCATCAAGTATTATATGTAATGGGGATAAATTAGAAGCATTTCCAAAAAGATCAGGGGTGCAAAAAGGATGTCCACTATCACCACTCTTATTCAATCTGGTACTAGAAAGGTTAGCAGTAGCAATTAGAGAAGAAACATAAATTGAAGGTAACAAATTAGGCAAAGAAGAGACTAAGCTATCACTCTTTGCAGATGATATAATGATATACTTAGAGAATCCTAGAGAATCAAGTAAAAAAAAAACTAAATGAGACAATAAATAAATTTGGCAAAGTTGCAAGATATAAAATAAACCCACATATATCCTCAGTATTCCTATATATTGCCAATGAAATCTAACAGCAAGAGATAGAAAGAGAAATCACATTTAACGTTACTGTAGATATTATAAAATTATTTGGAATCTACCTGCCAAAACAAACCCAGGACCTATATGAAAACAACTACAAATCACTTTTCACACAAATAACTTCAGATATAACTAATGGAAAAAACATCAGTGGCTTGTGGCTGGGTTGAGCTAACATAATAAAAATGTCAATTTAACCTAAATTAAATAACCTATTTAGCGTCATACCAATCAATCTATCAAAAAAATTACTTTACTGAACTAGAAAAATGGCAACAAAATTCATTAAGAAATACAAAATATCCAGAATATCAAGGGAATTCATGAAAAGAAATGCTAGGGAAGGTGGTCTAGCCATACCAGATTTTAATCTGTATTATAAAGCAGCAGTCATCAAAACCACTTGGTACTGGCTGACGAATAGAGTAGTGGATCAAAGCAATATATTGGGTACGCGGGACTCAGCAGTCAACGACTATAGTAATCTCCTATTCATTAAACCCAATGACCCCAGTTTTTGGGATAGGAACTTAGTATTTGAGAAAAAATGCTGGGAAAACTGGAATATAGTATGTCAGAACCTGGGCATAGACCAATATCTGACACCACATACCAGAATCAAGTCTAAATAGGTGCATGATCTAGGTATAAAAGCTGATACTGTAAGCAATCTGGGAAAGCAAGGAATAGTTTACCTGTCAGATTTATGGAG
>JAQQSU010008708.1:0-12877 GCA_028627135.1 Pseudochirops cupreus
TCCCTTAAATATGGCCGCAAAATACCCAGAAAGAATAAAAACCAACTTTCTTCTCCTCACAGTTTCCTATCAGAACAAAGGGCACGTTTGTTACGCAGTGTTTTGGGAAAGATGTTCTGTGTAATAACAGGGACTGAATATTCATCTAGGCCAAAAATTCACTATCAGCTTCTAAGGATATAAGTCTGGGTTTGTTTGTTATCTAGCCTGCCCTTTTCTCTAGAAAGGATCCCAAAGTCCCCGCGATCACCACGTTTAGTTACCCCCCCCCACACACACACACTAAAAATCCCATCCGTGTATCTGAAAGGTTACAGACTCCAGAAGTCAGACAGAGACACACTACAGCGCCAGGAGGAATGTCCAGATGCACAGTCCCTTGGACTTCTGTTGTTCTTACCAGGAAAAGGACTTCAATTCTTGGTTTTTATTTGTCACCTCTGGGTGACCAGCCAGGGCTCTACCACCACCAGTGCACCCCTTCGGGCTGCCAAACCTGGATTAACTCCACGCCAAGAGGGAAAGGGGCTCGTCGCTTTAGTTAAAGTCACAACACTACAATCCACCACCCTGCATTCCGAGCATTTTCTTTTTAACTGGGAAGAGGGAGAGAGGCCCCTCCCCTCCTGGAGCGGCAGGCGAGCCCGGGGAAAGGGACCATCCCAGGTTGGGGAGGGACTATCCCAGGTGGGGGTGGTGGGCGGCTGACAGCCTGTTCTCTCGCTTTGGTCCGTAATACTCCAGCTGTGGGGCGGGTGGGTAGCCCGAATGGGGACTCTGGTTCCTAACACGTGGCTCTTTTTGGCCAGGGAGGGGAAGAGGGAGAAAGGCTACCCTCTGTACTCTGAGAGACATGCTACCGATTTTGTTATAAATACGGACTTTAAAAAAAAAAATCGCCTCTTCTGCATTTGTGGCGGACATTCAGTCAACGATTCCTGAGGTGGCCGCGCCTCCCCGCATGACTGGCGCATGTGACGGGTTGATACTTGTTAAAAGGAACAAGCTTATTACCGCTGTAACAAAAAAGTTAAAAAATTAAAAGCCTGGATAACTTGTCAGTTCAATATGATTTCCCTGAAAATTGCACAACAAACTGTAGCATTTGTCATTGCCTGGGGGCATCCTGAAGTTTCTCTTTTCAGCAGCTGGGCGGTCTCTTTTTTTCTAAGGTCCATAAAACAAAGCTCCAGTTATGTTTATGAGTGGGAAATGTCATTTTCCATTTGAAGCAAGTGTGAGGGTTCTTGGAAACAGGGTCACGGGACTTCTTTCGGTCTCTGCTGAATCAAGCACACCTCTTGCTAACACAATAAAGAAAGCAGAGAGCCCTCTGACAAGAAACTCCTTTTGTTTCTTATCAGTAGGGCTATAGGGACTAAACCTGGGCTTTCCAAGGAATCGATGGGGCACTTCGATGGAGGAAATCCCCTCTCCCAAGGCAGGACCAGGCCCTTTCTCTGCAGCCTACTTGCCCCCCTAGTTTATTTCAAAGCTGTGACTCAAACTCAGATCATGCTATGTACAGGCCAGCTCTCTGTCCACTACATTATATTGACTTTCATGTTATTAATGATAAAGGTCAGAACAGGCTACAAGGTGTGGTTACAACTGACCTAGACTGGAAGTCAGACACCTGCCTTCCAATCCTAGCTGTCACACTACGTGAAAGGTAGCAAGTTATTTAATTTCTTAGAGCATGTGTCCTCTTCCATTAAGAGAGAGAGAAGCCCATTTTCTAACTCCTGGGTTTGCTGTGAACAAGTTATGTACTTTGATTTTTTAATTAATTTGTAACTTAAAATTTAACTTTCCTGTAATCTTCCCTAACCTGTAAGTTTTATAATAAACACAGGGGATTCCTCTAGTGACATTCTGTTAATGCTAATAGAGTACACAGCCTATCCACCCGTTTCCCCTTAATCCTGCTATGTTTCTAGCTCATCTTCTCCCCACCCCACTCCATCCCACCTTCACTATATATCTATGATAACACTGTAGATCCTCAAATACTAAATATTCGGTGGCAGGTGATAAGAGTACCACGACTGGAGTCAGGAGGACCCGAGTTCAAATCAGACATCAGACATTAAGGAACTCTGTGACCATGGACAATTTACTTAACCTCAATTTGTCTGTTTCCTCACCTGTAAAATTGGGTGGCAAATTGAGGATTTGCAGACTCTTGTCCCAAGGTAACAGATCCTTTGGGGTTTGTGAACATACATATGGACATTTTTTTTTACCTCTTGAAAGTCAAGGGAAGTTTCCAGTAAGCCTTTGTAAGGACTGCCCAACTCCCACCTGCTACTTCTGGATGTTAGGGAAATACAGAAGATACTGCTTTCTCCTACCTTTTCTCTCAGGTTAGGTAGTCTCTTGTTGTTCAGTCATGTCTGACCTCCATGAGGTTTTCTTAGCACAGATACTGAAGTGGTTTGCCATTTCTATCTCTAGCTGAGGAACTAGACAAATTTTGCATTTTACAGTTGAGGAACCAGACAAATAGGGTTTGCCCAGGGACACACTGCAAATGTGTGAGCTCCCATTTGAATTCAGGTCTTCTTGATTCCAAGTCCAGTGCTCTATCCACTATAAGGAATCTAGCTGCCTTATTAAACAATTCTATTCCAAGGAAGAAATAGAATTGTCGTGATCCAAGAGCACACAAGACTGGAAGAAAACAGAGACCCCTAATAACACAAGGCAGAATCTTTTAAAGGCTTTCCTCTGTGTCTACCAGTCCCTTACTTTTCAGGACTCAATATGGGTCAGAATGGATTCCCCAGTTGGAAGTAGATTTTAAGCCCCAAACTAAAGAGTCTTGAAGACAGTCAGAGGAAGCCTATCCATGCCTCAGTGAATTCTAGCTCAGAAGTTGAGCCATGTTTCTGTGTAACAGAAAGTACACTGGTCTTATAGTCATTTTGACTCTTGGCAGAGCCTACCTGTGTGATCCTGGGCCAAGTAATTAACCTCTCTGGATCTCTGTTTCCTCATCTGAAAATGAAATAATAATGCTTGATTGCATTACCCACTTCACAAGATTGGTGTGTAGAAGGTGTTTTATACGTAAATGCATGCTATTACTATTTCATGAAATTTGGGTCTATTCTAGGCTATTTATGGGATAGACTGCATGAAGTCAAGAAGATATAAGTTCAAATCCTGCCTCAGATACTTACTAGCTATATGACCCTAGGCAAGAAACTCAAACCTTCTGTTTCCTCATGGAGATAATAATAGAATCTATTTCATAGGGGTGCTTTGAAAAATCAAATGAGATAATATCAATCAATCAATCAATCAACATTTATTAAGCTTCTATATGTGCCAGGCACTGTGCTAAGTGCTAAGGATAGAAAAAAGGGGCAAAACAAAAAATGAAAAAAAAAACAGTCCCTGCCCTCAAGGAGCTTACAATTTACTTGGGGGCAGGAGGGTTCTTGCATACCAATATATACAAAGCAAGCTATATAACAGGATAAATAAGAAATAATTTACTAAGGGAAGGCACTGGAATTAAGAGGAATTGGAGAGTGATTTGCAAAATTTAAAGTACTATGTCTATTATCATTATTATTATTCACTACGAAGATTTTTCACCTTGTTGACCAGGGGTTGTTAGTTAATTCAACACCGGAGACAGTGGAAGCTGGGAAGAGTTCACCATTCTCTGGACTGAAGCCTGGAATGCTCCCCCTCCTCCTTTCTGACTACTGACCCCCCTGCCTCCCTTTAAGTCCCAACTAAAATCCCACCTTCTATAGGAAGCTTTCCCCAGCTCCTCTTAACTCTAGTGCCTGCTCTCTTATATGCATTTCCTATTTATTCCACGCTTAACTTGCTTTATATTTGTTAGTACGTTGTGTCGCCCACTAGACTATAAACTCCTTGTGTGTAGGAACTTTTTCTCTTTTTGCATCCCCAGCGCTCAGCACAGTGCTTGGCATACAGTAGGTACTTAATAAACCTTCATGGTGAGGAAAACACTTTGGGAAATGTAAATTACTGCAGAAACATTGGCCATTATTTTTCCTTAGAGAAAAAGCTGACCTTTCAATTATCACTAGAGAATATCAGCTGTCCCTATTTCTTATTCCACAGGTAAAAGAAAAAAATTTTTTTTTTCTGGAAAAGCTTTATGGCCTCAGGCAGCACTGACTAAAAATATAGCAGAGTTATCTATTTCGGGGGTGACTACCCCATACATAGGCTAGTTACTTCAGCTCCGCACTGGGCCAGCTCCTTCCGTCAGGGAACTTCACAGCCTCCAGTTTCTCCCACTTTTGAATCTTCATTGCCTGGCCTTTGGAATCTATTGAAAACAACATTTGAGGGAAAAAACCAGAGTGGAAGCTGCCTGACAAGCCTATCAGACCAGAGGTATCACAGCAGCCAGGTAAGGCACCTGGAAATCTTCTAGATTCCAGCCATATTTAAAGCATCCAGATATTATTTTTATTCCTGAGAGGGGTGCTGATTCTTCATTAGTGCTAAAAGAAATTAACCCTATCTTTGATCGGCTCAGACAGCCGGTGGCTATTTTTTGAGTCTCCCTCCATATCTCCACCTCCCTGTCTTCCTTCAAGTCCCAGCTACGATCTCCCCTTCTGTAAGAAGGCTTTTCTGATCCCCATTCATGCTAGACTTTCCCTCTTGTTAATTATGTCCAATTTATATGTGTGTATATATAGAGATCGAGAAAGAGAGAGAGAGAGGGAGAGAGAGGGAGAGAGAGGGAGAGAGAGAGAGAGAGAGAGGGAGAGAGAGAGAGAGAGAGAGAGAGAGAGAGAGAGAGAGTGTGTGTTCATTTTTTCAGTTGCGTCTGACTCTTCAAGATCCCATTTGGGGTTTTCTTAGCAGAGATACTGGAGTAGTTTGCCATTTCCTTTCCCAGCTCATGTTACAGATGAAGAAACTGAGGCAAACAGAGTTAAGTGATTTGCTCAGGGTCACACTTGCTAGTAAGGGTCTGAGGTCATATTTGAACTCAGGAGGACCCATCTTAATAAATGCTTATTGACTGACTGACAGAGTAAGAATTGAGAGTAAAGTCGGAACGGTGGAGAATCAAGGTACTGAACTCATAAATGAGCTTTTAATTGGATTTTGATAACAATTCCAGGAGGACAATAATCCCTGTAAAACTGAGGTGGAGTGGAAGAGACTTTTACAAAACCTACCTAGTTCAGCAGCTGTGGCAAGCTCTCGTCTTTGCTCCAGTGAGCCGGGCTCCAACCGTGGACCTCAAATGACGCAGTTTACCTCTGATAGTTTCCTAAAATGTCCAGGAGGAGAGACTGGTTCACTCTCTTGGGCATTAAACTATAATAAACCAAATAGGGATGGCAGTGTGGAACTGAGAGATGAAAATCTAATTGGGGTTGGGGGGTGGAGCCCCTAGGACAGTCATTTTTTGATACCAAGGGACAGCCTATGACTTTTTGTGGAATTGTCTTCCTTTTCCCAAGCTAACTATGCATCTTCTTCTAGCATGTCAGTGTGATGTAAGGAAAAGAATGATGGATTTGGAGTTACACAAACCTCGATTCAAATCCTGTCTCTGTTATTTATTATGTTACCTGAAACAAGTCCTCATCCACCAGACATGGGGTTTGTACTCTAAGGGGGCCACTAAGCTCCCTTCTGGCTTTAAATCTGTGATCTTATGACCCTAATTTCTCATCTATCTCTAAGAGATAAACAAAAAGTAACTGTCTTCTACTTACAGAAGCAAATTCAGACACAGTAAGGAAATTTGGGGGGAGGGGGAAAGAGAAAAAAACGTTAATGATAATTTTGTTGTATATTTGAAAGAAATAGCAAGTTGTGCATTGTAGATTTGCAGTTTTGTGTACGATTGTTTTTTTGTACTATATTTTTTTATTTTTTTTATTGTACTATGTTATGGAAACGCTTGCTTTAGTCCATAAACTAAAAATAAAATATTTGTTTTAAAAATATATAATTAGTATTTCCTAGCTGCCCTTTCTCTTAAAACTTGTACCATTACATATAATGAATTAATCTAGTTCTGGGTCTCAAGGAACAGAAACACAGCTTTACACTGTATTATTGCGAACTACAGTCAGTTCTGCTAAATACTTGAGGTTTTTAAAAATTATATACATACGTAACATGTGTATAATATATGTGCAATATGTGTATAATATATAGATATGCAATCTTTAACCTAGGGAAGATTTCCCAAGATATACCCCCTACAATGAGTGCTAAAAATGGAATACTGGGCTGGATAGTAGACTATCTTTCCGACCCAGAATATCGATTTCACAGATTCCTAGAACTGTTCAGCACCTCAGAGGTCATCCATTCCAAGTCATACTTAAAGCAGAACTCCCCTCTACAACTTCCAGTTCCCACTTGAAGATTTCCATTGATGGGGACCTTGCTGCCTTCGAAGACTCAAGAACTCACATTTTTATGTAGTTTTTCCTTATATTGAGCTGAACTCTGCCTCCCTATAACCTCTGCCCCATTCTGTCTAGGTTATGCCCACTGGTGCTAACTAAGCAAAACAGTTCTAATCCCTCTGTCATTTAAGCATGTGAAGACCACCATTTCTTTTTTCCAGGCTAAATATTCTTCATCCAATCCTTAATCTAAGGCATGGTTACGGGCGATCTCATTATCCTGTACACAGACCGAAGAGGAAGAAGGGACCTCAAAGATCATCCAATCCAACCCATACCTGAGCTAGAATACTCTCTCTGATATCCCTCACAAATGGTGGTCAGGCTACCATGTGATAGATGGAGAGCTCACTCTCTCCCATTCTACTTCTGGATGGATAGCTCTAATTCTCAGGAAAGTTTTGTCTTACCTCGACCTAAAATCCATCTCCATTCATTGTCCTCTTCCATGCAGGCTCCAGTTTGTGCTTCTCCTCCCTCAAATATATTGCCTAACACCAAACACATTATTCTAGATGTGTTGTATACAATGGAAAGATTACCCTTCTTTTCTCCATGAAGGTCCTCATTTCTGCAGTGTGGCATCTCCTTTTGGATGATAAAATTAGCTACTTTTAACAAAGCAACATAAGTAGCACAAATCACTGTTTATCATGTTAATATTTCTCATGCTGTAACTCCTAGGGAAACTAGGATAATGACAATAATGACATTGCTTTTTAACAGCATCTGACTGGGGTGAGTTGGACACTACTGACACTACTGTGAGACCCCTACTTCTCACAAGTCTCAGTACTTCTAATGATTTGTGCTCAAAATGCAACTAGTGCCTTCCATGCAAAGGAGGGGTAGAAAACACAATCTCCAAAAAAAAGCTTAGTCCCTAAATTTTCAGACGCACAAAGTAGCCAAAACTAAGGCTTTAAACATGTACAGAAAACTACGTTTCCTATAATATTTGTCTCACTGTTTAGGCCCACCTGTTTCTCCTAGCACCAGGCTTTTCTCAGGACGAATCCCAAAGAGGAAATAATAACTGCTAACATTTAGCATTTTAAAGCTTTCAAAGCATCTTATCTACACATATATACATACACATATGTCTATACACACACATATATATATATATACACAAAGTTTCTATACACGTCTAGTCTTTAAATATGTCTAGTATGTACCTCTAATGACCGTAACAGGGGACTGACTGGCTGATGAACCCAGATCTAATGAGCATACGAAATATGTCTAGCTGGTGAAATCCTCAGGTAGACTTTAGAATAGGGATCAACATTCTGTAATTGAGTCTGGTCTGTTATGATGTGGTAAAAACTAGCCTCCTTGATTGGCTACTTATCCGGGATGGTGGAGAGGAATTCAAAAGGTCCTGCCTGCTGGCATTCTGGGGAGAGAAAAGAGCCAACACAAGAGGGCCTCAGGCCCTCCCCATCTGAGCCTAGCATATGGTTTATGAAATGGAAGCCCAAGTTTCTTTGCCTCAGCATTTGTTCTTCATTTTAGGTGGGAACTGGAAATGGCTATGACCCTCTGGGCTTTGAGAAGTGCTAGGGTTAAGTCCATGACAGGATTTGTAGCCAACTAGACCAACACAATGGCCCAAGGAGTGACATGACTTTCTAGACCCAGCCTATCCGTCCTTGAGACATGGATTAATGCAGTAATGCTGCATTTGGGCTTAAATTTGGTGGGACTAATGGTATGTAGAAACTACATTACATCTGAACCCACTCTCCTCAAGGATCAAAGTGGCAAAGTGGAGAGTGTGCCCCCCAGAAGGAAGAAGCTGCAGTTTATATATCTTGCTCTTGCTTTATCTTCAGAGTAAGCATCCCTTTTGGGGTACATGGGGTGCTCAGGAAGGACTAGCACCTCTGCAGTGACAGCTTGCAGGGTTGCTCATCCACCTTTAGTGTCCACCTGGCACTCAACTCTCACCTGTGGCTCCAAGAAGCTGTAGCATGTGCAGCAGCCACACCCTGATAAATCATCTTGGCAGACTAGCTAAATCAGGTTGAGGGTAACTGACAGGCCTCAAACCCAGGAATTAGGAGTCATCTACCCCAAGCATGTGAAGACTGCCCTCCTCTCCCTCGTGAAATGGGCAGGTGAAAACAATTTGTTCCAATGGCCATGAGCACGGCTAAAACAGGCACTGTGGAGTACTTAGAGCTTGGTCAGATATGGAAGATGCCATGGCCATCCACTGTATCCTGGGCAATCACCAGTTGTCTTGACTTTGTTTTGCCACTGGACTTCCATGACCCTGGGAAAGAAAGTAAGGCTGATGAGTTTGCGCAATTCTGCCTCACTTAAATCCAATTCACAAATAAGTCAAGACATCACCCCAAGTCATCACCTTGTGATATCACTGGTCCTCTTCAAAATGAGGGACAAACAACAAATATCTCTTTGTAAAAGCTAATCTATGTCAACTGGTTAAATTGAACTGGGCTGCTTATCATCAGTGCCTAACTACGCTAGTAATTAATACACTACCGAGTTGACAGTATTATAAACAAACATTCCTAATTCCCCAGGGGATACTCCTAGAACCCCACTGGAGACATGTAGCCAGCCTTGTTCTAGAAGACTGAGGTCAAAACAGTCCCTACAAAAGTGTAATAGCCTCCAAGCAAATGATAGCTAATGCTTGACCCGGGTCCCCTGATTTCAAATTGAGTGCTCTTTCTACCATTTACATGTCCCTCCATCTGCTATCATCATCATCATTGTTGTTTTGTTATTTTACATATGTATGGTACTTTATGCTCACAGAACTCTCACATATCTCATTTGAACCTCACAACAAGCCTGTGAGTTAGGCAGTAAAAATAATATTATCCCCATTTTAAAGATTAGGAATACAGGCTCTGTCATCTCATTCTACTCATCTAATTACCTGGTATTGTTCCCTGTAATATCTAAGAAGTATCCTGTCTTAGACTTTACATAATTCTCATATTCTATCAAAATTTACTTGTTCTATACCATGGCCCTGAATAAATTACTCGTTACTAATATGTTGATTGCTCTTAATAGATGAATGTAGTTTCCCACTTCATTTTAACAGGGGCCATCTGTATGTATGATGCCTTAACCCAAATAAATGACTCTCATGTTGGAATTTCAGGTTCTCTAATAGACCAGAATTGGAAGCAAGGAGGCATTTCTTGAGCCTATCAACTCACACTACATATAGGGCTAGCTTTGAAAGGAATTATTACTCCCAGACCTAAAAGGTGACCTTATTCCTCCTTGATTAATTGCTTTCAGGACCAAGTCATTAAGCAGAGAGATTAGTATCATAGTCCCAGCCTTTACTTAATTAATCTGGGCCAATTGGCAAGGTGTTAACAAGTGAGGTTAGCACCAGCTTCCTAGATCTTTTAATGGAGAACTTCAATATTAACAGAAGATTGAAAGTACTAAAAATGAGGAAGTTTTGAAGAATATTAAGTAGATATCATAGAAATGAATGGCTGTAGAGGGGATGGGAGGTGTGTTCACCTATCTTTGGTCCCTTCCTACTTCTTATCCCTCATATTCTATTCCTAATTTCATTTCCAAAAATAGGTTCCCATGTTAGCAAAGAGATGCTTCCCATTGCAAAAAATAATAAATTTTAAAATAATAAAAATCTGTCTCTTGATCACCCTAGAGTCCCAGACTGAAGCTGGGAGATGAAATAAGAATCTGTAAAGACAAGAGCAACTTCGTAGGCTTTCTTCCCTTCTCCCTATCCCCTGCCCCAGTACTTCCCTAAAACCATAATATCTGAATATGAAGTTGCCCAAAATACCCTTGAAAGACAATTTCTACTTGAAGTAAAAAGGTGCTGCCTATGATTGATTAAGCTTACCATTATATCACCTGATATAAAACTGACCCTCAAAAAAGGGGGCAGAGGCAGCACAGTTAGGTGGCACAGTGAATAGAGCACTGGCCCAAATCCATTCTCAGACACTAGCTGTGTGACCATGGGCAAGTCACTTAACACCAATTGCCTTGCCTTCCCCCCTCAAAAAAAAAAAAATCCCTTGCACTTCAGTCATTATGCCTTTAACCAACACCACAATGGTACAGTAGAAAGATGGACAGACAGACAGACAAGACAGATAGACAGATAGACAGGTAGAGGATGGATGGGTGGATGGATGGATGGATGGATATAGACAGCAGACAGATGATAAATGTTGGAAAGACAGATAGGTAGATGATGGATGGACAGAAAAATAACAGATGGAATGATTGGTAAATGGATGGACAGATGATAGATGGTAGATAAATAGATGATAAATGGATGGATAGATGTGGATAGATGACAGATGATGGATGGATAGATGATAGATAGATATAGAGATAGATAGATAGACAGATAGACAGACAGACAGATCGATCCTTTGGACAGACAGTCTCTTCTTTCAAGTATCTTACATCCTAATAGAGGAGATGGCAAGAGCTGGAAAGTAGGGAAGGTCAGGGATGCCCAATGAAAATGGAGTCACAGGGGCTGAGTTCTAATTCTAGCTTTGTCACCACCCACTGTGTGACCTTGGGTAAGACATTTCACCCCACTGGGTCTCTGGTTCTTCATCTGTAAAATGAAGGGATTATATCTATCTATCTATCTATACATACATACATACATATATATATATATATATATATATATATACACATATATATATATATGCCCAGAACTTGCTGACTTGACACTTTTCCTTATATACTTTTTTCTGAACCTGAGGTAACTGACACCCCTTTGGAAGTGTTGGCATTATTACCTCCCTTCCCTACTAAATTCCCATAGCTCTAGAACTATGGCTTTATGACTTTTTCTCTTTTCAAGAGCTGCCAGCTGGACTTGGTTGTGCCCGTCCATCCCCATGTGTGTATATTTCCTGCAGTACACGTAACATGCCTGTGACACCTCTGTCAACTATTTATTTGCCTCGGCCACAGACCCCCCATGGAGGCCCAGTCTCAATGTCTGAAAAAGAGAGTAATCCCTGTACCCACCTCACAGTGTTGTGAGGTTCAAATGAGATTATGTATATAAAGTACTTCAAAAACTTTACAGCAAAATATGAATCAGTAATAAGAAATAACGTCATTTACCTGCCTAACCGAAACAGAAAATACTAGGGTATTTTGTTTGGTTTTTTTCCTTCCTTACCCTCTATTCTCTGCTTGTTGAGGCCAAATACATTCAGTGATCATTCGATATGCTATTCAGTTGAGGCTGCCAAAAGTCCCATATTTTATACCTTGTTCCATTTTTAGCTTATGTAAAGGTTATACTTGAGGTTGGTCATACATTGCTGATGACCACTATTAGCTCACCTAGCAGAGCAGTGGGCAAGAGCACTATGGAGGTTGGAATTCTAAAGCCTCCTTAGAGTGATAAATATGACACTTTACCAGCTCTGACTTTATTTAAAGTAATGGAAAATGGCTATTCTGCTTTCTTCCCCTTTCTCCTTTCTCCTCATTCACACTTAGTCCTTTTAACCTTTTAAATTTACTGCTGCTTAACATGTATACCTGAGGTCTGGAATCCCAAATGGGGAAGTAATATATCACAGCTCATGTTAAAGTCACTGCATTCTGGTTTCCAAGTCTAGTTAACTCCAAGATAAACATACCCTTCCCACCATGCACTTAACTTCCAAAAACACACTGGTGGATAAAGTGCTTCAGGTAAAGTAATGATGCCAACAGTGTAGTGAAACTTCCAAAGGGTATCAATCACCTCATGTTCAGAAAAAAGCATATAAGGAAAAGTGTCAATTCAGCAAGTATTTATTATGTATTCCTACTATGGGCCAGGCACTGTGCTAAGTTCTGGACATACAAAGAAAGGCTGCCAGTCCCGGCTCTCAAATAGCTCACAGCCTAATAGGGGGAACCAGCAGGTAGACAATTATGTACAAACAAGACATATGCAGGATAAACTGCCGAGTCTCAAAGACAAAACAAACGATGAGTAGTCTTTGAGGATGCTATTTTTTAATGTTGTGGGACTGGAAAAGGGTAGCTCTATATCTGTGTCCAGTAGTTTCTAAGGTCCTTCTTTGAGGACACATTCAAGTGATCCTACTTATAACCAGCCCTGTGGACTAAGTGAAGTAATGAACATGAAAGACCTTTGAAAAGTACAAAGTACTATATCTAAGATATTTAAAAAGATCTATGATTTCGTCAGCACTGTTACTCCCTTTACATCTTACCAGACCGTCTTCCTAAGGGGTCACAGACTGCAAATTCATTACTTCGTAACCAGCCCTTTAGTGATAAGTCTTTCTTAAGTTAGCTAGACCTTTCTACAATGACAGACACAGGATATATTTATGCCAGGATAGCTATTGCAAGCCTTAGTTGATAGAAACTACAACTTGGGGGGGCAGAGCCAAGATGGCGGC
>JAQQSU010000871.1:0-16935 GCA_028627135.1 Pseudochirops cupreus
TTTTTTATTAAAATTTTTTGAGTTACATATTTTCTCCCCATCTTTCCCCCGCCCACCACCCCAAAACAGCCATCCCAGTGTTTCCCTCCCCCAGTCTATTCTCTCCTATGTCACTTTTTGGTAGGGCAGGATGGATCTCCCAACTGCAGTGCCTGTGTATCTCAAGTTCCAGTTGGATGTAGTCAATAATAATAATAATAATTGCGCATATATACATATATGTATATATATATATATATACAAAGATAGATAGATAGATACACATTCATAACATTTGATTATGGAACTCCAGATTCCAGATTCTTTCTCCTCCTCCCTCACCACCCATCCCCACTGGAAGGACAAGCAATCAAATACAGGCTGAACACAAATCACATAACTCTTCCCAAAGTCCTAAAACAAAACCTCACCCCAGGGAGTATATATAGCCTTCTCCAGGGTCAGAAGACATCACAACCTTTGTGATCTACTGCCTAATTACAAAATAACAAAAGGTGTGCCTTCCTGAAAAATAAGACTCCCCTAAGTAAGCTTCTGTTGTTGGGCTCCAAGTGAGACCCATTAGGGGCAGGAAAGATCTTCAAATTCCCTAGCCCTATTAAAGAGAAGGGAAGATCTTCAAATTCCCTTACTATTACAATATGTTATATATAGTATCTAGGTAGTACAGTGAATAGAGTGTCAATCTGGGAGTCAAGAAGATTTGACCTCAAATTTGACTTCAGACACATACTAACTGTGTGGCCCTAGGCAAGGCACTGAACCCTTGTTTGCCTCAGTTTCCACATCTATAAAATGAGGATAATAATTGCATGTCCTTCTGAAGGTTGTAATGAGTAGCAAATGAGATAATTATGAAGCACTTAGCACAGTCAGTGCCTGGCACATGGTAAGTACTAGATACATAGATAGATAGATAGATAGATACACACACATACAAACACACATATATATACATACATATATACATATATATATACATAAACTCATTGTTATTACATGTTATAATTTGATATAATCACATTGCCCTCTTTCATGGGAAAGGAACATGATTTTCACATCTATGTAAGGTATGAAAGGAGTACCACAAAAACCACTTTGTTTTTGCATTTCTTGACTCAGCAAAAGCTGTCACATACCAAATAGTTCTGCCCTTTCCCAAATTTCTCCCTAAGGACAATGTGTTCTCACATTCTTATCTCAGTGTGAATGTTCATCCAGTTATATACTCACTATAACCACTACCTCTCCTTTAAGGCTTTCCTTGTTCATATATTCCAAACTAGGTCTCCAAAGCTGACAATAAATTAACATCAGCCTTGAGGTTACTTCTTGATATTCTTGAATTCAGTTCACAGAACCACAAATTCCTGTTTCCTCCCCATAAACACCCCAACAAGTGGACTAAATAGATAAAAATAAACCCTGACAGGGCAAACCTCCATTATTCTTAGTCCCTCAACATCCCAAGCTCTGACTGATAATTTTCTCCAAATATCTGATGAATTGTATTGTTTAAAAGGTAGTGTACTTATATTTTGTCCCAAAGAACAGAACTAAAATTCATGGGGAGTAATTAGTTAAACAGTTTTGGATTAGAAGTTATCTAGGATAGCACAATGTATGTCATAAGGAGTTTAAAAATTATTTTCAATTGATAAATTATATATGTAAAATTATCAGACTTTACTTGGTGCTTGTTATTTTATGACCTCAAACATTATTGAAAGAAAAAAATATCTATGGTGCATGTCTTGCTTTGTTTAAAAGGGAAAAGACAAAGGATGAGTCATACTAAATACTACAATATGCTTGAATTGGGATGCAGGTTATAGAAAGAATAAAATTTCTACCATGATAAAAGTAGTTTAAGTTTGTGTGTGTGTGTGTGTGTGTGTGTGTGTGTGTGTGTGTTGTTATTTAAAAACAACAAAAATGTTGAAATTTCTGAACACTTTCCTATGATCAATCCTGACAAATTTCTGGACAAGGAAAAAATTGCTCTGACAAGTCGCTGTATGAAGTTTGTTCTGGGATCTCTATAAAATGTAATTATTTATCTCTCTTTTTTTGTTTTTGGAGGGAGGAAGTCAGGACCATTGGGGTTAACTATCTTGCCCAAGGTCACACTGCTAGTAACTGTTAAGTGTCCGAGGCCAAATTTGAACTCATGTCCTCCTGACTCCAGGACCAGTGCTCTATTCACTGCACCACCTAGCTGTCCCAAAGAATGTAATTGTTTCAATGACCCTTTAGAAAGGTAAACCAAACTTCCTGCTGATGTTAAAACTTGTTCTTGCATTCATCTCCCCAAGGATTTGAGGAGCTATATATAGATATACTGTAGGACCAGAAGGACTTAGCTCAATATAAGGAAGGGACTTCTGAAGCATCACTGCAGTTGGACTTCCTGTTTGTTTTGTTTTGTCTTGTCTTCTCCACCCTGCTCTCTATTTTTAAAAATGTATTTATTTATTTAAATTTATTTTAAAACATTCAGTTCCACAAACTTTTGAGTTCTAAAGTTTCTCCCCCTCCCCAAGATGGCATGCAATCTGATATGGGCTCTACATATATATACATTCACATTAAATATATTTTTGCAGTTGAGCCAAGATGGTGGGGTAAAAGCAGGAACTTGCTTGAGCTCTTCCCTCAAACACCTCCAAATACTTGAAAAAAATGATGGCTTGTTCAATTTCTTTTTCTGACATTGGGTTACTTATGTATTTTACTTCCTCTTCTGTTAATCTGGGCAATTAATATTTTTGTAACTATTCATCCATTTCCCTAAGATTGTCAAATTTATGGGTGAACAGTTGGATAAAATAAGTCCTAATTATTGTTTTAACTTCCTCATCATTGGTGGTAAAATCACTTTTTTCATTTCTGATACTGGTAATTTGGTTTCCTTTCTATTCTTACTCAATTTTCTCCAGAGGTCTACTATATCTAACTATTCTAAAATTATATTCACCTCCATAATTTCTTTCTTGTTTACTGTTTTTACTTCAGGTGAAGCATAATATATTCTGCTCCAGCCTTTTATCTTTACCCTACATGTATCCCTCTGTTTCAAATGTGTTTCTTGTAAACAACGTATTGTAGAATTATGATTTTTAATCCATTCTGCAGTTTGCTTTTTATGGAAGAGTTCATCTAATTCACATTCGGAGTTATGATTACTATTTGTGTCTTTCTATCCCATCTCCCCATCCATTTATGCTTTTCTTTCTCCTTTCTCCCTATCCCTACTCATTGAAATTTTACTTCTGACCACCACCTCCCTCTATCTGCCCTCCTTTCAATCAGTCCTACTCTCTTTTCTTTCCTTTTTCACTTACTACTTTTCCCCTTCCTTCTGCCACTCCCTCCCTTTTCTTTCCCCTTTCCCTTCCAACTGCCTATTGGGTAAGTTAGATTTCTATACCTGAGTGTGATATTCCCTGCTTGAGCCAAATCCAATGAGAGTAATGTTTAAGCAATGCTCATCACCTTCGCTTCCTTCTCTCTACTGTAATGATTTTGTGCCTCTTCATGTGATATGATTTACCCCTTTCAGCCTCCTCCTTTTCTTATCTCCCATTATAATCTTTTTTCAGCACTTGAGGTTTTTTTTATCATCACATCAAAGTCAACTGAAATCCACCCCCTCTACCTATGTATTTCCCTTCTATATAATGTAATAAAGATACAGTTCTCAAGAGTTGTATCATCTTCCCATGTAGGGATGTAAATATTTTGTCCTCATTGAATATGTTGTGTTTTTCCCCTTTCCTGTTTATCTTTTTATGCCTTTCTTGTGTCTTGTACTTGAAAATCAGATTTTCTGTTGAGCTCTGGATCTGGAAGTCCCTAATTTCATTGAACATCCATCACCTTGCCTAAAAAATTTATGCTTAATTTTTCTGGGTAGTTGACCCTTGGTTATAATCCAAGCTCCTTTGCCTTATGGAATATCATATTCCAAGCCCTCTGATTTTTTTTCTCTGAAATCCTTCTTTATTATCTGATGGCCAATGGACTGACTCATTTCTAGCTCAGTGAGGAGGTAGGAGATTGTGCAGGACCTTTCACTTCAGGACCATCCACTTCATAGTTGCCAAAAGATGGACCCTGGATAATGGTGCATCATTATAATCTGTACTCATGTGCAAGAAGTTGCCTGTTGAAGAAAAGATAGGAACTCCTATCTTCTTAATATACTTCCCTTTTATAGGTGTTCTGGTGTTCATTTTCAGTTGCTTTCTGATTTGAAACAAGTTTTCTTTTTCTGGGAACACTTTGGGATTCACCTTTAATCTGCCCTATGATTTTTTTTTTGGCTTTTTGGAGGGGAGAAGGCAGGGCAATTGGGGTCAAGTGACTTGCCCAAGGTCACATGGCTGGTAATGATAAGGGTCTGAGGGTGGAATTGAACTCAGGTCCTCCTGACTCCAGGGCCAGTGTTATATTCACTGCACCACCTAGCCACACTCAGTCTTCTGATTTTTTTTTTTAATGTAGAAGGTGCAAGGTCCTGCATAATCCTGGCTGGGGTTCCATAATATTTGCATTCTTTCTTTCTGACTGCTGATAGTATTTTCTTCCTGATCTGATAATTCTGGAATTTGGCTACAATATTCCTTGGCATTTTTTTTTTAATTTGGGATCTTTTTTAGGAGGTAATCAGTAGATTCCTCCAATGACTATTTTACCCTCTAGTTCTAGGACCTCAGGTCAGTTTTACTTGATTGTTTCTTAAAAGATGCTTTCCAGGCTCATTTTTTCATTATAATTCTCAGATAGACCAAGCATTCTTAGATTATTTTCCAGGTCAGTTGTTTTTATAATGAGATATTTTACATTTTCTTCTATTTTTTTCATTATTTTGATTTTATTTGACTGATCTTTAACGTCTCATAGAGTCATTAGCTTTCACTTGCCCAATTCTAGTCTTTAACAAATTTTTTTTTCAGTTAGCTTTTGTACCTCCTTTTCCATCTGACCAATTCTACTTTTTAAGGCATTGTTTTCTTCAGTGTACTTATTTTTCCAATTTGTCAATTATATTTTTAAATTTCTCTTCTACCTCTCTTATTTGACTTTTAAAATCCTTCTTGATCTCTTGAAAGAAGGTTTTTTGAACTTGAGATCAGTTCATATTCCCCTTTGAGGTTTTGGATGTGGGTATATTGACCATGTTGTCCTCTCCTGAATTTGTGTTTTGACCTTTCCTATCATCAAGACATTTCTCTATGGCCATTGTCTTTTTTTTAGTTCTTCTTTCTCATGTTGTTTACCTTTTTTATAGCTTTTAAATTTCATCTCTGCTTCTGGGGCCTGGAGTCACTGTCTAAGACTTATTGTGCTGGGAGCTGGGGGCCTCATTACTGGTTTTCTGTGCTGGGGCCTCAGTGTGGGAAGTTGGATGTTATAGCGGTCTGGAAGTATACCTGGTGCTGAGCTAGAGGCAGTGTATGCCTGGTGTTTCTGCTTGCCTGTTCCTTCACTCTGGGGCTCAGGATCTCCTTCTGATTGTCTGAGGTGGGGATTACTGCTGGATTGCTGGGACACCTCCCATCCTGTTACTGGTCCCCTTCATCCATGGCAAGAGGAAACTTTCCTGTTAATCCCCCTAACCTCCCAAGCTAAAAGACTGATATACTCCATCTTTCTGCTGGCTCCACTATCCAGAATACTTTCCTGGGGCAATATTATCTTCTTTTTTCAAGGTGAAGAGGGGAGGATGTGAGCAACTTACTGACTACTTCACCATATTAGCTCCCAGAAGTTTAAATAGGTGACTTTTAAACATTCAGTCTGTGATCAGATAGCCCCAAGAGTAGCTGCTGCTGCTGTCACAGGCCCTGAGCAGAACTATACTCTTCTAGATGGATAGATAGATAGATAGATAGATAGATAGATAGATAGATAGATGGAGATGAAGATAGAGGTAGAGATGTATAGATATAGATATAAATATAGATATAGATATAGACAGATATAGATATCTTTCTTTAATAAAATTATCATCTATTACAGCTTCCTGATCACTTCATATCAGGGCTATTACAATAGCCTTCTAGTTGTTCTTTCTGGCTCAAGTTTTTCCCTACTTCAGTCCATCCTCCCCTCATCTTCAAAAGTATTTTTCCTAAAATGCAGGTATGAGTAGAGGCAAGGTGGCACAGTGATAACAGGGACTTGCCTGGACTCTCCATTAATGCTCCTCCAAACAACTTTAAATAATTGCCCCAAACAAATACTGGAACAAGAACCATAAGATTTAGTGATTTCTACATTAAAGGACTGAGAGGCTTGGAATATGATATTCCAGAGAGCAAAAGAGGTAATATTATAACCAAGAATATAATCCTTCTGTGGGAAGAAAAGGACATTCTTTTTTTAAAAAAACAAAATATTCATTACTTTTACTTATCAGTATTTACTTTTATTTTTTTTGGTCCCTGAATTTTTTAAAAATTATTTTATTTATTTTTAGTTTTCAACATTCACTTCCAAAAGTTTTAAATTTTCTCAGTCTCCCTCCCTTCCCCAAGATAGCATGCAATCTGAGATAGGCTCTATATACACATTCTTATTAAACATATTTTCACTCTAGTCACATTGAATAGAAGAATTAGAATGAGGGAGAGGAATCATGAGAAAGAAGAAACTAAACTAAACAAAAAAGAGAGCAAATAGTATGTTTTGTTATGCATTCAGATTCCATATTTCTTTCTCTGGATGTGGAAGGCATTTTCCATCATGAGTCTTTTAGAATTGTTTTAGGTCCTTGTGTTGCTGAGAAGGGCTAAGTCTCTTAAAGGCAGTCATTGCACAATGTGGCTGTTTCTGTGGATAATATTTTCTTTGTTCTGCTCACTTCACTCAACATCAATTCATCCAAGTCTTTCCAGATTTTTCTGAAGTTCACCTGCTCACCATTTCTTATGGAACAATAGTACTGCATTGCATTCATATAGAACAATTTGTGTCATTCCTCAAATGAAGGACATTCCCTCAATATGCAGTTCTTTGCCACCACAAAAAGAGATGCTATAAATATTTTTGTACATGTGGTTCCTTTACCCCATTTTTATGATCTTTTTGGGATACAATCTTAGAAGTGGCATTGCTGGATCAAAGGGCATGCACATTTTATAACCCTCTGGACATAGTTCATCTATGTTCACTTTTATAAGATTTTGAGTTCTAATCCCCCCCCCTTCCCCTTGCTAAGATGGTGTGCAAACTGAGATGGGCTTTACATATGCATTCTTATTAAACATATTTTCACATTAGTCATGTTGTATAGAAGAATTAGAACAAATTGGAGGAACTATGAAAAAGAAAAAACTAAACTAAACTAAGCTAAACTAAAAAAAAGATCAAGTAGCATTTTCCATCATGAATCTTTTAGAATTGTCTAATATCAGAAGAACTAAGGCTAACAAGGTTAGCCATTGAATGATGTTGCTGTTACTGTGTACAATGTTCTCCTTGTTCTGTTCACTTCACTCAACATCAATTCATGCAAGTCTTTCCAGTTTTTTTTTTTCTGAAGTACTCCTGTTCACCATTTCTTATAGAAATCCATTCTATTCATATACTACAACTTGTTCAACAATTCCCCAATTGATGGTCAACCTTTCCATTTCCAATTCTTGGAGACCACAAAAAGAATTGCTACAAGTATTTTTGTATATGTAGGTCCTATTCCCTTTATATAATCTCTTTGGGGACAGACCTAGAAGTGGTATTCATGAATCAAAGGGAATGTAGTTTTATAGCCCTTTGGGCATAGTTCCAAATTGCTATCTAGAATGGTTGGATCAGTTGACAACTCCAATAACAATGCATTAGTGTTCCAATTTTCCCAGCCAGATAAAATAGTTGCTTCAAAACACTTCAATGTTAGATCTAATTCTGTCCCACCACTCTATGCTCTGTGCCACCTAGTTGTCCATATAATGACTTACTGCCAGAATAACAAAAACAACAACTTGAATATCTATGGTACAATGAGTCTTCACTTTTCCAAGCTACCTTTTCATAGTTCTTCCAACCTATTTCAATGATTCAAAGCTCTTCCCCCTTATGGTTACCATCCTCTGAATCCTCTCCAGTTTATCAATATCCTTCTTACCTTGTCTCAAACAGACCTAAATACATTATTCCAAATAGCTCAATGTTCAATAAACCCAAGAGAATAAACTACTTGGGAAATGTACTTGATGTGTACTTCTGGTAAAATTGGACAGCAATTGGAAAAAAAAAAGTTTAGAACAATATATCATGTACCATAAAATAAAAATGAATTTATTTTTCAAATATAAAATTTAGTATCATACAAAAATTAAAATTGAGGAAAATAGACAGCCATGACTAGATGAAGAATTCTTAACCAGAATGGAATAGAGGGGGTAACAAGAAATAAAATAGACCAATTCAAATAAATGAAACTGAAAAGCCTTATTTGCGAATGAATTCATTGAATCTGGGATAAGATTAACTATCATCTGGGAAAACTCTTTTCATTAAATATATTTGATAGGAATTAAGATAAGTAGTGAATTTATACAAATATATTGAACCAAGAGTCATTACTCAATATGTAAATGGTCAGTGCAAGTTATTAACAACCACACTAAATTATCTTAAATAACTTGTTAAAGGATAAGTGGAAATTCTAAGGACTCTTAAGTTTCATATGGTGCAATGCTAATTCACAAACATCATGGAAGATGAAAATAGTTTATGTTGGATGACCTATGGGGGTAAAGCAAGCTGACTGGTATCTTTTTGATACAGCTGTGAATCAATTCAAACACATTGGAAAACTTTTAATATTGTCAAAAAGTAACCAAATTATAAAGTCAACATAACTAGGAAAACAATATATAGAATAATTATATCAATATGATTTGACACACAAATAATTAAATCAATTTAAACACTGCGATAGTAATCACTAAGCTTGACCCTACATAAGCAATGAGGAATTACTGTTCTGTCTTTTTGCTGGAAAAATAGAGGACTATGGGTATGAAATTCTGTGCATAATTTCTCTAAATAGTATAAGTTCTGACAAAGAATATGATATATTCAATTTTTTTTAGCTCTAGTAAAGAAGTGAAAGAAGATTTGTCATGAGAAGCAAAAGAAAAAAAACTTTTTAAAGTATCATATAAACGCAGTCATCAGATATTAACATAACAGCTGTTATTGTTTATTTTTCTCCTTATTACAAGGAAAGGCATACTAGATAGTAGAGTATGAAGAGATGTATTTTAAAATTGCTGTTGTTCAAACAAAATATACCAATACAACTTTTTTAAATTTGCCTTTGAAATTAATGTGATCAAGATTCTATCCCACCTTTAGCCAGATTTTTAAAAATGTATTAAAATCATGAGGAGGAAGTCCAAAATTTCTAGTGTCTTTGAACACTTGCCTTATTTTCATTCTCATGCCCTAAAACTGGTTCAAAGAAATATACTTCTGGTCTGATGGTCAAGGTCTAGTTTTACTAGTCAGGTCTCATATCTGTCTAAGACATATCTATCCTGGAAATTCTGCCATGATTCTGAAAAGTCTGTCACTTTATTCTCATGCTTATAGCACATTCACAATTGATAGGTGTCAATCAGTCCAAACTTATTTTAGTTGTCATCAGTCATGAGACATCATAAGAGTCAATATATTGGGTGTTTTTTCCCCTTCAAGCCTGGGAGATACACATTGACTGTGCCTCTCATAGATACTCTTTGTTTGAAAGAGATGTCAATACAGTATGTGGCAGCATTAGTTAGTGTATCTAGTCTAGTTCTATTTATCTGCTCTTGTAGATGCTGCCAAAATAACATCATAAACTTCCTGAGCTTTGGAAAGATTTCATTTCACTCATGGCATAACAAGCCATAGCATTAGGCAATTTGTTTTTGTTTGTTTGATTGCTTGTTTTATAAGATACAATTCTTTTATTAAGGTTGCCACAGTTTAAGGTGCCTATACACTCTAGCTTCTAGTTCTCCTGGGAATTTCTGTGGTGATGCAGACAAAGAAAGTGAATAAATTTTTAAATCTCCACCATCACACACCATTATCCTCCTTTGGTCCATCTTTTTCTAGTAGGCCAGCTGAACATAAAAGTACTCTTATCCAACTGCACACTGTCTCTTTCCTAGAGTGCGTGTAAATCAATAAACTGTTTCCATAAACTGAGGATGCTTTAAATCTTATCACACAAGGAGTAAGCAGAACAAATATGTATTGGTGCTATGTATAGTAAAATTCTCAGTGACATTATAAATGAACAATTGACCAACAAAGTAACAAGTATCTGAAAAAATTTTAAAAAAAACCCAAATAATCAGAAATTTTTATATATAATAAAAAGGAGAGGATATAATATTCATACTGTACATGTGAGATGGGGATTAGCACATTTTTGTTTTGCTAAGAATTTAGGGGAAATCAGGATTGACTTTACCTATTAATAGCTCCCATGCTGAGGTTATACATGTCATTCTCCTTAGAGAACTAGGCTAAAGCAGTTGATGTGTAAAATGACTCACAGTGATAAAAAGGCTTGAAGTTGACAGCATCACTCAAAAAAGGAGGAGGAGAAGAATGTCAACTAGAGTGCCAGGGGAGGGAAGATTTTGATATTGTTCTTGTATGAATATCATGCCTTTCTCCAGGTATGCATTCACATGATACTATAGAGAAAAGATTGACACACAGCCATCTTTCACATGTAGCCAATTAGGATGGCTTTTAGTCTGAGGACACCAAATGAAAAATCAGTATCATTCTCAATGTCATTGCTTATGGGTTTTCTTTAAGTTTAGCACACAAAAGTTTTTGCTTCCAGAGATGAGTAGCCAGTTTCAAAAACTGAAGTGTCTTGCTTTAACCAGGTTTGGATGCTTTATTTCTCTGAATCACTGAGGCTCAGATAGGAAATCATTTGGAGATTTTTTTTTCATTCTTTGCTGTCAAAAAATTGTCAGAACATGTCCAAGTAGAATTAATCTATATATTCTATGCCATTTTTGCTGTGGATACTAAGATGATCAGAAGACAATACATGTAAAGCACTTTCCAAACCTTAAAACATCATTTAAGTATTAGCTATTATAATTAATTCTGCACAATTAATTGTTTTCATGAATTTAATTATGAAAAAGGACAAGTAGCTATTCTAGTCTCAGGGAATTTTTGTTCTTCAGGAATGGTATTGCAAATTTAAACCTTTCCTATTTGTTTCCCACATCCAGCCACTGGAAAAAAAATAACCTTAATTGTGGACTTCATGAATATTTTAATGATCTCTGCCTTTGAAGCCTGTTGCTTTTGTTTTTTTGGTTGTTGTTGTTGTTTTTAAATGAGACCAGGATCAGGAGACTGTCTACATATTAGAAGAGAAAACTTAGGACAATTCAAATGATGTTGTTGGATTTCTACATACTATTTATAAGTACCAGTGAATAAAATTATGGATTGCATTTCTGGATTTTATGCTAATTTAACAAAATTAAGCAGACAGTAATTAAAAAATTCCCTATATACAAATGACCTTAAGCTGGCATCATATTAAGCATGAATACAGAAAAGGCAAGGGTCATACTGGAAACATGCTACTCCAGGGAGGTCCTCACCTCCTTTTCAACAATATGATAAATAGAGTTACTCTCAGCCTGGTCTAGGTCTAAGTGTTTCATGTAATTAAGAAGTTTTACTAGTCACTATATACATTTGTTTTAAAAATAATGCTTTTACCTTAAAGCTTGAATTATTTTTCTGTCATAAAAATTGAACCAAGATATGATCCCATCACAACAAGATAAGCATCTGTCTTGACTATTAATAGTGGTGTCCAGGCAGAGTCAAGATGGCAGCGTAGAAGCAGAGAACTCTGGGAGCTCCACCCATAACCACCTCAACTACCTAGAAAATATGACTCTAAACAAATTTTAGAGCTCCATCACCCACAAAGTGACAGAAAAATTAATCTCCTGCTGAAGTCAGCCCTACAGGCAGAAAGGAAGGGTTCATTGCAGCATACTGGGAGCCCAGCCCAGCATGCATGAACCTGTGGTTTTAGCCCCAGGGTGGCCAGGAAAAGCTGGGGCTAGAGAACTTGGGAGGGTAGATCTCCAGCAGCTCTGGTGGTTGCCAGAATTATCAACCCATAAATGCCAAAGACAAAGTCAAAAGTCAGTGGTACTCTGCTAAATTTGAGGGAGAGGAGCAGGTCTGGCTGTCTACCCCCAGAGACAGAAACTGTGGAAGCAGTGGTCCTGCAGCTGCCTCCACATGGCTGCTTCAGAACTCCCAGCCTGCAGATTGCATTGGGGCAAACAACCATTCAGAGGATAAGTGCTCTGGCCTGAACATGCCTAGAAGGGGATCATGGTCTCAAGTGGTGGTCATCCTGAAGTGCATTACCAGTGATCCTAAGCTGGTGGGGGCTGCAGAGATGGTAGCCTCCTAATAGCTTTGGCAGCTGCAAAAACCCCAGGGATTTGGGACAAAGCTCTCCCCTCTGAAAGCAGAGTTCTACTGGGCCCAAAAGTCAAGTAATTGACTGGCAACATGAGCAGGCAAAGGAAGCAAAGTAAGAACAGCAATGCAACTTTAGGTTCCTTTTTTGGGAACAAAAAGGACAAAAGCATGGAATGGGAGGAAGACAACACAGTTAGAACTCCCACACCAAAGGCTTTCAATAAAAATGTAAACTGATTACAGGCCATAGAGGAGTTTACAAAGGATTCTGAAAACCAAATAAGAGAAGTGGAGGAAAAACTGGGAAGAGAAATGAGAAGAATGCAAGAAAATCACAAAAAGAGAGTCAACAACCTGACTGAAGGAAATAACACCTAAAAAAAATAGATTAACTCAAATAGCAAAAGAGGCCCAAAAAGCCAACAAGGAGAGGAATGCCTTAAAAAATCGAATTTGCCAGATGGAAAAAGAATCTCAAAAGCTCACTGAAGAGAAAAATGCTTTCAGGATTAGAGTGGAGCAAATGGAATCAAATGATTTCATGAGAAATCAAGACACTATTAAACAGATCCAAACAAATGAAAAAACATGAGGCAAAGTGAAATATCTCCTTCATAAAACCACTGACCTGGAAAATAGATCCAGGAGACACAATTTAAAAATTATTGGACTACCTGAAAGCCATGATCAAAAAAAGAACCTAGAAAGCATCCTTCAAGAAATTGTCAAGGAAAAATTTCTCTGATATTTTAGAACCAGAGGGCAAAATAGAACTTGAAAGAATTCACTGATCACCTCTTGAAAAACATCCCCAAAAGAATACTCCTAGGAATGTTATAGCCAGGTTCCTGAGTTCCCAGATCAAGGAGAAAATATTACAAGCTGGCAAGAAGATACAATTTGAATACTGTGGAAACACAATTAGGATAACCCAGGATCTAGCAGCTTCTACATTAAGGGATCAAAAAGTCTAGAATATGATATTCCAGAGATCAAAGGAGCTAGGATTAAAAACAAGAAACAGCTACCCAGCAAAACTGAGTATAATATTTCAAGGGGAAATATGATCATTCAATGAGGTGGAGGACTTTCAAGCATTCTTGATGAAAAAAACAGAACTGAATAGAAAATTTGACATTCAAATACAAGAAGCATGAGAAGGTAAACATGGAAAAGAAATTATAAGGAACTTATCAAAGTTGAACTATTTACATGACTACATGGAAAAATGATAATTGTAACTCATGAAACTTATCTCAGTATGAGGATAGTTGAAGGGAATATAAGTTTATATATGTATACATTAATATATGACTATATAGGAGGATGTATATGTGTAGGAATATATATGTGAGTGTGTGTATATATGTGTACATAGACAGAGGACACAGGATCAATTGAATAGTATGGGATGATATTTTAAAAGGTGAAATTGAGATGTGAGAGAGGAATATACTGAGAGGATACAAGGAGAGACAGAATGGGGTTAATCCTCTCATATCGAAGAGACAAGGGATATCTGTTACAATGGAGGAGAAGAACAGGAAGGCAAAAGGGAAAGAGTCAACCTTACTCTCATTGAATTTGGCTTAGGAAAGGAATGACAACACTCTAAATTGGGTATCTTGGCCTACAGGAGAGTAGGCGGGAAGGGGATGAGAGGGGGGATGATGGAGGTTAGGGCAGGTTGGGGGGGAGGATTGTTAAAAACACACACTTCTGTAAAGGGACAGGGACAAAACAGAGAATAGGACAAATGGGAGGCAGAATAGGATGGAGGGAAATATAGTCAGTCTTTCACAATATGTCCATTGTGGAGATGTTCTGCATAACTACACATACACAGCCTGTATTGAATTGCTTGTCTTTCCAGTTGGGATGGGTGATGAGGGAGGACAGGAAAGAATTTAGAATTTAAAGTTATAAAATCAAATGTATGTGTATATAAATATATATATACATATATATATATAGATATATAGATATAGATATAGATATAATTATCATTATTATTTACATGCAACTGGGAAATAAGATATACAGGCACTGGAGTATGGAGATCCATCTTGCCCTGCCAGAAAATCAGAGGGTTAATGAGGGAGGATATAAGAGGGAGCAGATTGGGGGAGGGGGTATATAGTGGGAGTGCTGCTTTGGGGTGGTAAGTAGGGGAAAGATGGGGAGAAAATTTGTAACTCAACATCTCATGGAAATGAATGATGTAAACTAAAAATAAACAAAAGGTAATCTTTAAAAAATAGTTTTATCCACTTAAAAGAGATTACAAATGCCGTGGAACTCTAGAGTTGGAGGCCACATAACTTTTAAAAAGTGGCCTGACTATATTTTGATGTGGATAAGGACAAGTAACTAAATTCTCAAGTTTAAAATTTGAACAGGAAGAACCAATATACTAAAATAATCAGAAGATAATATATGTAAAACACTTTTAAACCTTAAAACATTATGTAAGTATTAGCTATTATGATTAATTCTGCATAATTAATTTTTTTCATGAATCTAAGTATAAAAAAGGAGAACTAGCTACTCTAATCTCAGGGGGAAATGAGAAAGGACAAACTAAATAAATGATAATTAAAAATACAGAACTTGGAAGGATCACCTAGTAAACATTGAATGAGTGAGTAATGCAATATCACTAAAGAACTGAGCTTTAGATAAGTGACATAATTCCTCTAATAGACTGATTTACTTTGTAATTGGGGAAAAAATATAACTCTACAGGAAAGAGCTGTCACTGTTAAAGAGATACAACTTGCTTTTTAAAAACAGTTTCAATTGTCATCATCATAATTCTATTCCAAAGAAATTCACCTTCCATTTTTTAAAATAAGTTTGGGAAGTTCAAGTTGGCAGCATCGTCAACTACATTAAAATTATGCATTTTAAAGTTGATCTTATCTCTGTTTTTCGTCCCCTCATTAAATCAGATTAATAGTTCAATTTTGTTTTCCATCTACTACATTTCCCTCTTTATTGTTTCTTTCTTTGATTTTGAAGGCCCTCTGAATACTAATATTTATTTAACACTGTGTATATGCAAAGGATACACATATAATCTGTATGTATGTACCTGTAGAATGCTGTAAGATACTTGAGTGAAAATTTATTAAAAAATTAAAATAAAATTTTGGCACAAAAATATCAAAGACTAATATAATGAAGTAGTAACTATTAATTATTTAGATCTATGATAATATCAAATCATGTTTAAATATAAACTATTATACTTAAATTTAAATTTTTACCACAGAGTCAGCTAGGTCTTTTTATTTTTTTTTAATTTTAACTTTTATTTATTTTAGTTTACATCATTCATTTCCACAACATTTTGAGTTACAAATTTTCTCCCCATCTTTCCCCTACCCACCACCCAAAAACAGCCATCCCATTGTATAACCCCTCCCCCAATCTATTCTCTCCTATGTCCTCCCCCATAACTCCTCTGACTTTCCCATAGAGCAGGATGGATCTCCCTACCACAGTGCTTGTGTATCTTAAGTCCCAGTTGGATGTAGTTAATAATAATAATGGTATACCTATATGTACATATATATTTTTAACATTTGATTATAGAACTTTAAATTCTAGATCTTTTCTCTTCCTCTCTCATCACCCACCCCTGCTGGAGGACAAGCAATTAAATACAGGCTGTACATGTGTAATTACGCAAAACCTCTCCACAGTGGACATATTGTGAGAGACTGATTATATGTCCCTCCTTCCTATCCCGCCCCCCCCATTCTATTCTCTACCCTATCACTGTCCCTCTCCCTTTACAGAAGTGTGTACTTCCATCAAACCTCCCCTCCCCCCCAACCTGCCCTCCCCTCCATCATCCCACCTCTAATCCCCATTTCCCCTACTCTCCTGTTTGGCAAGATACCCAGTTTAGAGTTTCTGTCATTCCTTCCTGAAGCAAAGTTCAATGAGAATAAGGTTGACTCTTTCCCTTTTTCCTTCCTGTTCTCCTCCTTCATTGTAACAATTATCCTTTACCTCTTCTATGAGATGATTAACCCCTTCTGTCTGTCCCTGTCTCCTCTCATTCTAATCCTCTTCCACCTCAAGATTTCACCTGTAGAGTATTGTCTCTTTCTATTCAATTGATCTTGTGCCCTCTATGTATTCATATATACACACACTCAGATATGTGCTTGTATGCATATGTAAACCCTCCTATATAGATATATGTGTATGTATATGTGTATATACATTTGTATTCCCTTCACCTATCCTCATACTGAGAAAAGTTTCATCAGTTACAATTGTCACTTTTCCGTGTTGGCATGTAAATAGTTCAACTTTGATAAGTTCCTTATGATTTCTTTTCCATGTTTACCCTCTCATGCTTCTTGTGTTGGAGTGTCAAACTTTCTTTTCAGTTCTGGTTTTTTCAGTAAGAATGTTTGAAAGTAC